>CAJNIZ010006288.1:0-17934 GCA_905231905.1 Symbiodinium pilosum
CACACACGCAGCACGTTCGTGTCAGTCCCACCCTAGGCCGCCCAGCTCTAAAGCTTTTAGAGAGTAAGGATAAACATAATCTACATATACGCGTTCTAGATACCAGACCTTGATTCTGAGGCTGGACCTAGACTCCCAGGTCTGGGCCCTAAGGTCTGGCCTTGACTTCAGGCCTTGGCTCGGACCTTAAATTAAACATAAATTATAAGGTCTTAGGTCTGACCGGCTTCCAGGTCCAATCTGCAAGTCTGGACCCAAGGCTTGCATTTCGACCTAAGGTTTGGCCCTAAGGTCTGAGCTGGAGGCCCCTGAGGCCCCCGAGGCCCCTGAGGATTTTGGAGGCCTGGCACAAGTCTTCCCATCCTTGGTGATAGCCGCAGCTCCTAGAGCTGTGCGGCAGACCAAGGCATAGTAGATATGGGTGGCCCACTTCATAAACTTTTTGGAGCTCATGATTAGGCTTGTTGCCTCTCCATTCAGGGTCTTGCTTCAGGTATTGATCGATCTTGGTTTTTGAGGCCTCTGAGGCCCCTAGACCTTGGAGGCTCCTCAGATTTCCTATATTTCCAGGTCTGGACCCTTGGACCGTGAAATCAGGACCTAGATTTCAAGGCTATTGAGGCCGGACCTAGGTTTCAAGGCCTGAAAAATGGACCTTGAGTAAAAGATATATTAAATTGGACCTAAGGTCAGGTCTTCCGAATCTGGACCCAGGTCTGGACCTAGACCTAGGTTTCCAGGTTTGGACCTCGGTCTGGGTCCAGATCCTGACTTGAATTCAGACCTTAGATCTAAACACTCGCACCTGAGTTCCCTGGGCCCTACGGACGTTTAGTTCCAGGTCTGGACCTAGATTTCCAGGCCTGGTCCCTAAAGTCTGTGCCCGGATTTTGAGACCTAGACCTTGGACCTTGAATTACCTTGAATTCTTTCCCAGACCTAGACTCGTTACCTAAAATTCCAGGTTTGGGCCTCGGTTCTGGGCCCTGACCTTGAGTTCCAGGTCTGGACCTAGGTTTCCAAGCCACCTTGAGTTCAGACCTTAGACCCAGACCTCGGACCTTGAGTTAAAAGATAAAATAAACATTAAGAATTATTAAGATTTCTCAGACCTTAGACCTAAACCTCGCACCAGGTCTTTCCAGGCTGGGCCCCAAAGTCTGGGCCCAGACCTTGAGATCCAGGTCTGGACTCTTTCCAGGTCTTTGGGCCCTAAAGTCTGGGCCGAACCTTTAGTTCCAGGTCCGGACCTAGACCTCGGACCCTGGCACCTTGAATTACCTACAAGTCCAGGTCTGGACCTAGGTCTGGGCCCGGACCTTGAGTTTCAGGTTTGGACTAGATTTCCAGGCCTAAAGTCTGGGCCTGGACCTTGGGTTCAGACCTTAACCTAAATCTCAGACCTTGAATTACCTAAATTCTTTCCAGGCCTGAGCCCTAAAGTCTGGGCCCGGACCTTGAGTTCAGACCTTAGACCTAGACCTCGGACCTTGAATTAAAGACATATTATACATATTTAATAACTATTATTAGGGCCTGTCAGACTTTGGGTTTTGGGTTGCTCTATATATAATGACTTTATATAGAGCTAGGTCCAGCTCTGAGCAAGGTTTAAGCACGTTCGTGTTAAGGCTTGGAGATACAGCGGTTCTCCAAGCCGAGGTTACCTGTANNACTCCCTCGGCAAGCGTCGCGCCCATAGGGCGCGACGCGTTTAGGATTTAGGGTATAGAGTTTTGGATTTAAGGCTTAGGGCTTAGGGTCGAGGGTTGGGCGGTTAGGGTGTAGGATGTTTAGGATAAAGGGACTTTACTGGGAACCCCAAACAGGGAACCTCAAGAATATAGTAGGAAATAGTAGAAATATACCTACCAGGGTCCTTATATGCTCTTGTATTCCTACTATGTTCTTGAGGTTCCCATTAAAGTCCCTTTATAGGATTTCTGAGCTTCAGAGGTACAGCGGCTTTCAAGGTTGGATGTTGCGGGTACATATGGGGTGGGTTCCCGCAATGAGGTGTATCTGTACAGGAAGATGTGGGGCCCTAAGGGTCCAAGGACCCAAATAACAGGGCTTTTAAGGCCCAAATACCAGTAAAGTTATAGTATTTGGGCCATAAAGCCCGATATATGGGTCCTTGGACCCTTAGGGAGGTTTATAAAAGCCTTTATTGGAGGTCTCTGTATAAGGACCGCAATATGTGCAGGTCAGCTTTGGGGTGTCCTAGTTAGGAAACTACCCGAGGGTTTAGGGTTTAGGGTAGGGTTTAGGGAAGGTTTTAGGGTTTAGGGTTCAGGGTTAACTATCCGCTACAATTTCAGGAAGGGCGCTATGAAGGGAGGCTGCATGCAATCTAGGCGATCCAGGGGTATGGCGAGTCGAAACAGCGGCCCTCTAGGACAGTAAGCATGTGTGAAGATTGCATAATAATAAGAGATTCCTAGACCTTGAAGCCTAAACCCTAAACTCTAAACCCTCAACCTTAAACTCTACTGAACACCTTTCAAGGATTCATACTTCAAGACCCCGGAGGAACCTGGTAGCCATCTGGGCTCTTCTCACAAAAGCCTCATACTCCCCGCATTCTGCAAGTAGATCCACCCCACGCCCTAAAACCCTAAGCCCTAAACGCTAAACCCTAAACCCTAAAACCCCAAACCCTAAACCCTAAACCCCAAAACCCTAAGCCCTAAACCCTAAGCCCCAAACCCTAAGCCCCAAACCCTGTTCCTTTGAGGAATTCCATGTTTCTCAAAATTGCAAGGGCGCCTCGGCCAGCAGCCACGAGAAGCGGCGTGGCTCCATCAGATTTGCGACCAGCATCGACTTCCTGGGTTACTGGTAAGGAACTTCAATGAAGTTCCTATAATCTAGGATATATAGGGCGTGTGGGGTACGTGGGGTATATAAGGCATATAGGGTATGTAGGGTATATAGGGTAGATAGGGTTTAGGGCTTGGGTCATTTTACCAAGGAAACCATATTGTTGTAACGTACTTTAAGTTCCTGAAAAGCAACCCAGTTGCGGCCCGTGCTTGCAGCAGAAACTCCACCAAGTCCACGGAGCCTTCATACTAGGAGGCTCGTGGGGCTTATGGCCTAGTTCTGTCTATACCCGGGGTAACATATGGTAGTTTCCCAAAATTGGGGAACCCCAATCTAGACCCCAAAATACTATAATGCTTATGAAAAGGAACCCCCTAGAAGGTACCCTAATTTCGGGGAAACCCCATATGTTAAGCCAGCTTGGCCAGGCCACTTCTAGGTAGCCCATACCCCATGAACCTCTGGGTAGTAAACATGTGGAAGCAAAGAGAATAGACGCTTAAAGCAGGAACCCCTTTGTGGGTTTGAGGAGGGCGGGGAAGTGAATAGGGGAACTATAACAATGGGGATATCTATGCGGATTGCACGGGTAGTTACTGGGATTCACTCCCCTAAAGCCCCTTGAGCACAAGTAAGGCAATTGAAGTTGGGCTGTGGTAGGGCTGAGGCCGTGTCTTTGCCCGCAAAAGCGCGGAAATTCGCGGAGTTCAGGGTTTAGGGTTTAGGGACTATGCATGCCCCAAACACTCTATTCCATGGTCTTGGCACCCCGCAGAACAGGGACTCTCAATATAAACAAGGCCCCAGCCCCAAATCCTAAACAACATCCTAAAGCCTAAACCTTCTCAGAGGGCCCAGCACCCTGCACGTCAGGAATAGACCCTCTAGATTCCCCGTAACCCCCTAATCATAAGAGCACCCTTTTTCCTAGTATTCAGCTTTCATAAAGAGACACCAAAAAGAGGGGAAAAAGGGTACTACTGGGGTACCTAGCCCTCAAATCTACCAGGAACCTAGATCTGATCCAAGGTATCTTCCTCAACTGAGGAATATCAGGCTCACTTGAAATCATAAAACCTTACTGTAAGTCTTAGAGAACAAGAAACAAGGGCCCAAGCACTAGAACCAATTTTGAAAATATCCCTGAACTCTATCAAATTTAAAACCTAAAGCCTAACCGCCCAACCCTAAATCCAAAATCCTGAGCTCTAAACCCTGAACCCCTAAACCTAAACCCCAACCCTAAACCCCAACCCTAAACCCTAGACCCCAAAACCTAGCCGCAGTAGCCGTGGTCCGCGGCGAAGAAAAGCGGTCGCACACGCCGAGCTGAAGACTCTATGTTAACCTGGTGGAGTAAGGATAAGGATTTAGGGTTTAGGGTTTAGGATTTAGGGTTTAGGGTTTAGGGTTTAGGGTTTAGGCTTTGAGGTTTGGGTGTAGGTTTTAGGGTTTAACTTGAGAAATCCAACCCTAAACCCTAAGCCCGTATTCAATTAGAATAGCATCTAGGGTATCTTACGCTGATTTTTGTGCAGCGGCTGTGAGGGAATAATGTTGATCATTCTTCGGTCTCCTGGTTAGGGTCCAGGATTCAGGGTTTAGGGTTTAGGGGTTTAGGGTTTGGGGGTTTGGGGTTTAAGGTTTAGAGTTTAGAGTTTAAGGTTTTAGGGTTTAGGAATTTGGGGCTTAGGGGTTTAATGTTACACACACACTCACTCCCTGCAGAATGACATATGTGGACCCTGGGTGCAGGAAGAGGGTCCAGGTGAACCTTACACTCCAACCCTCCAGCACCTGGCCTCAGCCCTGAATACCCAAAGAACACAAGGTTTAGGGTTTCGGGTCTGGCGCTAAACCCTAAGCCTTGCATCCTGAAAAGCCGTAAACCCTCGCCCTGGAACCTAACCCCAGACCTTACACTCGGAACCATAATCGCTAAACCGGAACCCGTTAGCCCCGAAGATAAAAACGTAAACCCCAAACCCAGGTCATACCCACCCGCAACCTAACATGGAATGGCCCCTTGAAGGCACTGGCAGCGTACAGAGGATCCCCTTGAAGGTGTTCCCCGTGGTCCCTTCTTTACAAGGTGAGAACAACCCTAAAATCTAAACCAATGCAACCCTTTTCACAGGACCTTTAGAAGCAGTCCAGAAACATCCGCCTTTGCATCCACTAAAAATTTGACCATCTCTGAGTGGCTCCCTCAGAAATCAGGAGGTTAGGGTTCAGGGCTTCGCGCTTCGGAGTTGGGGTTCATGGTTTTTGCGTTCGGAGCTTAGGATTCGCGGTTGAGGATTCGCGGCTTAAGGTGAAAAAATTGGGGTTCTCAAAACTTGGGGTACCGGTAGGGGAGTTCGAGGCTTTTTTCGGGTATGGGACTAGCAGCTTAGTAAGTAGACTTATAACCATAACCCCTATCAACCACATAATAACCTGCTAATAACCTACTTACCAAGTCCCCCTGACACCTCTAGTCACGGATGACTGACACCCAAGCATCAATGGGTGTAGGGTTCAGGGTAAACCCTAAACCCGGATGTAGGGCTCGAGTTTAGTGTCGTAAGGTTCAAGCTTAATAAGGCTTAGATATATCAGGGTATAGGGCTTCGAGCTCCTAAGACTTCATGGCTTTTGCGCTTGGGAACAAACGTGACCTACTTATGCTTATGCCAATTACAGGAGAGGAGGTACGGAGGCGGCAAGTTGATGTAAGAGCTGTATAGGGTGCTTGAGTAATTACCTTGGCGTTGGACATACCTACCTTAGCCCCTAGATCCTTCATGCGGTTGTTGAGGCGTATCATGGGTTCCCATACTCCCCGCTATACTACACCCCGCCAAGGTCCCCCCTCAATAAAGCCTAAAAGTATCCTTAAATGACCTTAAGGGGGGAACCTAGGGAAGGTAGTATAGGCGGGGGAGTAGTTGGGGAACCCATTGGTTTGAAGTTTCCAACCTCCACCATGACGCTATGTACCATGGAACTTTTGAAAGCCAGCCTTTCAACAACAGAACTGCCCCCTCAAACAGGGCTGGGGCTTCATGCTTGAGAGCATTAGTGCTCATGGGTTTAGGGGTTCAGGGCTTGGAGGTTGACCCTCCGCAAACTCCATTCACAAAAGGACTATATGGGCTATAGTCTAAACTCCTTAAAGGGGGTTATATAGGGGAGTATTAAAGGGTTTATTAAGCAGGATACCAGGAGTTTAGACCCTGAACCCTAAACCCCAAACCCTGAACCCTAAACCCTAAATCCTGAACCCTTAAGCCCTAAATTGCGAGGCCTCGTGTCCCAGCCAGGTCGAAAGCCATCTCGCTGAATGACCAACCCAGACTCAGATCTAGAAAGTACAGCCCCAAATATGGTACCCTAGACTATGCGGTTTACCCAAAGGGTCCATGTAGGTATATGGTATATACTTAGGGCCCAAGGAAGTTCCTATAGACCTACTGTAAAGCCCAAGTATATACCATATACCTACATGGACCCTTTGGGTTAGGTTTAGGGTTCAGGGTGTCGGCTTTAGGTCTTTGGGTAATTTCTAGGAAGCCTTTAGGAGGATCAATTTCTTAGATTGTCGCAGGGGTGTAGGAAGTGCTGTTGCTATGGATGCTCCGCCCAACCCTCCCTGGACTCTGGTTTAGGGTTTAGGGTTTAGGGTCTAGGGCTTTAGGGTTGAGGGTTTAGGAGTTTAGGGGTTTAGGGTTTACTGTAAGGTTTAAGATGGTTTTGACATCCAGGGTCCGAGACACTGTGGAAGACAATCATGCTCAGCGACAATGGCATATATTCTCTACATGGACCTCGAAAGTATCTAGAACTAGACCCAACGCAAAACTCTCGATCTCCAAGACTCTCAACCCCAACCCAAAACACCTAAACCCCCAAACTGCAAGTCCAAACGCATAGGCCTCAAATTGAGCGAATCATCTTGTAATTTCCACTTTCGCTTCCATTGCCCAAATATAATCCTATAGCCCTCAAACCCTGAAACCTAGAACCTGAACTCTACGCCCTAACCCTGAAGCCAAGGTCCGAAAGCAGAACCTTACTGTAAGGGTCCACATACACTAAGTCATATACTTTGGGGTCATTCTACTAGAAATCGATAACATAACTGAAGCTTGTGGGAATATAGGATATTTATATACTTTGTACCAATAGGGTGACCCTAAACCCGAAATCCTAATCTGCTATCATGATTCCCCTACTACCCCCCGTAATACTACCTTTCCAAGGTTCCCCCGTGATTACGGAGATTTATGTCACTACAGCTGCTCGTGCCAATTCAGGTAGTAGGGGAATCCATGATGTTAACCCTAAACCCTGGACCCCTAAACCCTTAAGCCCCTAAACCCTAAACCCTAATCCCTAAACCCTGAACCCTAAACTCTTAAACCCCTAAAACCTTAAACCCCTAAAACCTTAAACCCCTAAACCCTTAAACCCCCAAACCTGTGAACGATCTGCAAAGAGCCAAGGGTCTCTGGCTGGCGGTATGGAGAGGCCTCGGGGCATGAAGCTTTAAGGCTCATGGTTCCGGGTTCTAGGGTTTGGGGTTTAGGGGTTCAGGGTTTAGGGTATAGGGTTTAGGGTTCTAGGGTTTGGGGTTTTTGGTTCAGGGTTTTTGGTCTAGGATTTGCTGTGATGCTGTGTGAAGCAAAGATTGTCATGCCGCACGGTCGCTCCTATTGCGTCGCGCTGCGCGACATGCTGCTGGTTCCCCAACCCGCGGCTCGATGGAGGCCCTACAAAAGGAAGAGGGTGCAAAACAAGCTTCAAGCTGATGTCGTCTCAATCCCCTCGAAGGTTGTGGGAAGCTCCTACAGTAAAGGCTTCTAGGTCTCCGAGGCCTCTGAAGCCCTTGCCCAAGACTTTTGGGGGAGCCTTGGGTTTTGCCCTTTGGGATGTTTGTGCGAAGCGCCTGAAAATCCTGCCTGTGATGTTACCTTTTTTGACCTTATAACGTGGCCAGTATTGTAAGTACGACCGTAACCGTGACTCCCACCATGGTAGGTGGGCGGCCTATGCCATGAGTTTAGGCTTTTAGGATCCAGGGTTCAGAATTGATTCGACTGAGGAAATGACAAAGCTTAGGACTTGTGGTTTTTTAGACTTTGGGACGGCAAAACTTGCGGATCGGGGGAGAAGGCTATGGGAGGTTTAGGGTTCAGGGTTGGGTTGAGGGTACAGAGCTTCTGGTTTAGCGGCTTGAGGCTGAAGCTTTTGTCGCAACCCCAAACTACCAAATTAGGACTCTATAGCCGGCCCTGGGGCTCCCAGCTATCTAAATAGTAGGCTTCTGGGCTATGGAACTATAGGGTATATAGAACCCAGTTCCCATTATTTAGGTAACTGGAGCCCTCGGGCGTCACATGATTAACATAGCATGCTCATGTGGGGGTTAGGGGTACCAGAAACTCTTCATATTTGACCCCACGAACTTGGAACCCCATAGGTGCCCCACCTTCAAGCAAAAAGTTTCATGTTAGTTTGTGGAGGGGTAGACCTTAAAGCCTTAGCGCAACCCTACACCCAGTACCTTGAACCCCTGCATCCTAAACTCCCTAAACAAGAAACCCTAAACCCTACCCTCCGGCATTTTTACCAATGGGTTGTAGGGTTTAGGGCTTGCATCCGCGGCCTTTGAGGCAAACGGCCCACATCCCCATCGCTTCTGAGGGGTCCCCGGGATAAAGGCAAACTTAAACGGGTACACAGGAACCTCCTCTTTTGTCGAACGCTTCTGAACATTCCTTGCCAGGAGGCGTTGTTCCAGGCTCCACCCTGTCAGGGCTTGAGAGCTTGGAGTTTAGGATTGAAAGGATTGGTAGGGTTTTGGGGCAAAGGAATACGGGCATTTAGGGTAGAAAACGGATATCCTTTGGCAGTGCCACGGATATGGTCTATGCAGGCACCTGTAAACTGAGACGGGCTTAAACAAAATCCTAAACCCTGAACCCTGTACCCTAAACCCTGAACCCTAACCGCAGACCCTGAACCCTAAACCTATCCCGAAATCCTAAATCCTAAGCCCTAAACCTTAAAACCTACAACTTAAATCCTAAACCTTAAATCCTAAACCTCAAACCCTAAACCTTAAATCCTTAGCCTCAAACCCTAACCTCAAACCCTAGACCTTAAATCCTCGACCTCAAACCCTAAACCTCCAACCCTAAACCCTAAGCCCTAAGCAGAGATGGCCAAGACCGTGAAAGACCAACCCACCTAGCCCAGGGTTCCGTGCTTACGGGGCGCAACTTATAATCTCTGGGCAATTAGGGTTTAGGGTTTGGGGTTTTGGGTTTAGGGTGTGGGGTTTTGGGTTTTGGGTTTAGGGTTTGGGGTTTCGGGTTTAGGGTTTGGGGTTTAGGGTTTGGGGTGTGGGGTTTTGGGGTTTAGGGCTTGGGGTTTGGGGGTTTAAGGTTTAGAGGGCTCAAGGGCAAGACATCTGCCAGCAAATGCTACTCATCTCCCCCAATACGGTTTAGGGTTTAGGGTTTAGGGTTTATGTGCCCAATGTGATATCGTGATATATCGTGATACATGAGGGGAATGCATTGAATTAGGAAATTGGGAGTTTGCATTGCTAGGAAGCCTGAGTATCACTGAGCCCAAAATCTAAACCTTGAACCCCCCAGAATCTGAACCCTAAGCCCCAACAACCCTAAACCCTAAACCCTAAACCCCAAACCCCAAACCCTACACCCTAAACCCCATACCCTAAACCCTAAACCCCAGACCCCGAAACCCTAAACCTAGACCCCGAAACCTGGACCCTTAAACCAGTCAGGGTCACCTTGGGGCTGGTGCAATGTCTCCAAAATCGCGGTCCCCTGCTACCGTTTGTAGGGTTTAGGATAAACCCTGAAATATGAAACCTGATTCCCAAACCCTGAACCCAAAACCCCAAACCCTAAACCCTAAACCCTAAGCCCTAATCCCTAAACCCTAAGCCCTAATCCCTGAACCCTGAGCCCTAATCCCTAGGCCCTAAACCCTAAACCCTAAGCCTTGTGCAAGGCTTGTTCGGGTCGGCCCTGGCCTCTACCTCGGTTGCTTCAAAGTTCAGGGTAATTTTCTATAAAAGTCAATTCGCAATATGCCTTGCGTCTTCAGGGTTGAGGCTTTAGGGTTTAGGGTTTAGGGTTAGGGTTCTGAGTTTAGGGTTTAGGGAATATTTTCACATCCCAAATTAAGGCCATTTTGGTTCTATTCCCTATATGAACCACCAATTTAGGGTGAGGTTGGGTGAGGCGCTTTAAATTGCTCGGCTCTGTACTTTCTGCACACTGTGCTGGATATTAACTAGGGTTTAGGGTTTAGGATATGGGGTTAATTAGGGTTTAGGGTTTGGGGTTTGGGATTTAATAAGAATCCTGCCCCTAAGTGCCTTAAAACCTTGAGAGCTATGATACCATAGTCCACCAAGGTCATACAAGAAAAACCCTAAACCCTAGACTCTAAACCCTAAACCCTATGTAAATCCAATACAAAGTTTATGTGGAGAGCCCGTGGAGTCGACAAAGCAAGCTAAAAGCCCATACTGGTTCAGGGACTACAAGGGATAATGGTAATTACATTAGGGTCCTCTTATAGTCCTATTCTACCACTATTACAGGGCGGGGGCTCCTCCTAGCCCATACTACAAACGACCCAGTACCTCCAGCCTTTCTGAAGTTGAAACCATGCGAACCCTGGGATCCATATTTACCTACTATATACCCTATATGTACCCTTAAATGTTCTTAGAATGCACCGTAAAACGCTTAAGGGTCCATATTGGGGGCCCATACTTTTAACTTTAGAGCCTTAGGATTTTGGGTGTTTACGGCCTGTCTGGTTTAGCCCCCCCATTTTGAGAAGCCACGCCGTTCAGTGTTTAGGTTTAACCTCAACTCCTAACCCCTAAACCCTAAACCCTAACCCTAACCCTAACTTGAAGTAAGGAACCCTCACACGGGCTCCGTGATGGACCTATAAGTAAGGACCGTCTAAGATTTTTCGGACACGGAGCCTAGAAATTATAGCTAAGGATTATGAGGATTAAGGGCTAAGGGTTCAACATGGCCCCAAGATGTGGAGTTCCCAAGGATTTCCTCAATAAAAGCCAGAGAAACCTGAGATAATCTGGGGGTTATAGGGGGTCTACCATACTGATCCAGTACACCTGGTTTAGGATTTAGGGTTCAGGGTACCGTACACATAAGCGCTGAACTCCAAACCCTCAAAGCCTAGACAACCACGCCACAAGTAGCCGACCGCACTCCACTGCTCCAATTTTGGAGGCGCAGTACCTGGGGCTGCATTGTCTAAGCAGTTTAGGGTTTGGGTGTAGGGTTTAGGGGTTATATAGGGTTTGGGGTTTAAGGTTTAAGGTTTGGGGTTGGTCGTTGCAAGATTAGCTTGGGGTTTAAGCCTCAGGTTTTAAGGTCTGAGGTTTGGACTGCGGGTTTTTGGTAACCCACAACCGGCAATAAGGCCATGCAGGCACCAAAGACACGTGAACCATGATTTCGATGCCATGTAATTACGCGGTTTCCCCCAAAAACCCTAAGCCCTAAAGCCTCAAACCCCAGACCTCTAAACCCAAACCCCTGACTGTCTGACGGCTGCGCAAGAACCATGGCAGAAATCATATGGGAGCTTCTCAACATAGGCAGTCCGAAGGGTCCAGGGACATACTTCTCCCTATAACTTTGTGATACTTTTTAAGGGGGATATAATAGGCGTACATAGCGACTTATAAGGATTATAGGGTTTAGGATTTAGGATTGTTTAGGGCTTCTGAAAACTTAGGGTTGATTGGGCTTACGGTTTGGGGATCACGGCTTCTGCCTCCAGGCTTTTCGGGCTTAGGGCTTTCCCATTTTTAGACTCTACCATATGACACCTCTGTTCTACATAAAACTTCGCACTACAAGTGGAAAAGAAATCCCCACGATCTAGCTACAGATAGAACCACCTCAACTATCCCAACCCTTATCGACCAACATGACAGTAACCTTTTTACGTTTCAACCCGACCCTGAACCCTAAACCCTGAACCCTAAATCCTAAATCCTAAACCCTAAACCCAAACCCTACATCATCCTGCGTTTTGCATGGGCCGCCGGAACTTCACTTTACTATCTATTATCATCTCTGCAACCTTCCAATGCAAGAAACACATGTGCAATCCCCTCCCCTGGCAACGAAGCCCCCCCACCTGCCAAAGTATGCATAGTAAGATATCAGTATATTAATCAGTATATTACATATATATATATATATTATATAAACGTTCAGGACGACCCTTCCCCAGCACCCCTGGACCTGTACACCCCCTCCCAGACCCAAACCCTTCCCTCTGCCCCCTCGCTTAGTCTTTCCTTTCTGGACCCCCCTGCCCCAGACCCCGCAGCAGCCCTTTGCTGGAAAGTCTGCGTCCCTTACCCTGCACTACTGCACCCCCCTTACCCCCGAGTGCCTGGCTTTCGCCCCTACTACTGACCCACCCGCTTTCCCCCCTCCTTGATTTCATGGTTTAAGGAGCAAAGGGCCGATGTTAAGGCTTCGCGCTGTAAAGTAGGTCTGAGCTGGATGAAAACTTGATGGCCAGAGATACCCCCTTACCCACCCCCCGCTTTCCCTTTGCTTGACTTCATTGTAAGGGCCCTTTGTGCCGAATGTGTTGGCGCCGCACTCGGTTACAGACCCTGGCTACAGACAGTAAGCGCGTGCAAAGCACGCACGTGTGTCTAGTACATATATATATATATGTACATATATTGTGAGTTGGACCTGGAAAAGCGTGTTATTAGGGGTGGGGAGGTTCTTCTACTAAGGAAGGATGCCTTTCTAGTAACATCAGTCAGATGAGCACAGCAAACTGCGTTCACAAGATGCGGTTCCAATCACTGTTGCCCATGATCCCTAAACCCTGAACCCTAAACCGATAAACTCATCCCATTCGCCGGAAGTAAGCCCAAGCGTCCTCGACTATATCCCTCTTGAACGTTCCTGGTGGTGGAATGAGCGGTTGGAAGTGAGTTTCGGATCTAGAATTTAGGTTTTCGAGTTCAGAATGCATGCCTGCGCCTATTGCCGATCAGAGGACTTACAACTTATGAGTACCCATGAAGCTTCAAGTACTCCTTGGTACCTAACTTGTCTGTATGCGCGATCCACATCATACCACTTTGCACCCCCCATCGTGGATAGGGCATACAGCGGTCTTTCAGGAACAAGCGGTTTTGATAATCCCGACCCTAAACCCTAAACCCTAAGACCCTAAACCCTAAACCCTCAAAATTAGGATCCCATGTGTCCTTCAGCTTCACATGACCCATATAGGGTCCTTCTTCTGGCAATTGAGATTCTCAGGCTCCGGCCCGTAACATACCAACTATGAGCCCAAAAAGGAGGACTACAATAGGGACCCTAAACCATAAACCCTAAATCCTCAGCTTGGCGAGTTGGGACTACCACAAAACCTCTTATCATACTTGCCGTAGACCACAAAGTAGCAGACCTCAGCCCTAAACCATCAATCCTGGATCCCAAACTCCACCCTAAACCTCCAAACCCTACTCTCCAAATCCGAGACCCCTCGCAACCAAATTGCAAAGCAGTGAGTTGTAGGTGGTTTCGCAGATCCGGATCCAACGGTAGCGACAAAATGGCATCCACCTTTGGGGCAGGGCTCTGGAAACTGAATTAGGGTTCAGGGTTCGACGGTTTAGGGTTTAGGGTTCAGGGTTAGGTACGGTCCCCGTGGCGAAATTCTGCAGGGACACAGCAGGACACGCAGGGTTCTAGAGGGGTATAAACACAGTATGGAGACAAATGGAAAAGAACATGGAAACAACTACATGAGCCATAGTCTAAATTCCAATATCCCCCTTAATCACCCCTATGGTAGTGCCCTCTATAATTCCTTATAATCCCATTTAGGGAGTTTAGACTATAGCTCACATCATCAAGGAACCAAGGATTTAGGGTTTAGGGCAGTTAATCTATAGGCCTAAGGAAAGACAAAAAATGAACCCAAAGGGAGAGATGAAGGCTGAACTTGTATGGGCCTGATCTACACCCTAAACTCCAAAACATTCCCCTAAACCCTAAACCTCAAAGTAAAATGATGACCTTTTTGGCTGTTAATGGGTTTAGGGCTATTATTTTGCATACTTAGGGTTTGGGAAACCTTAAACCCTAAACTCAGACCGTAGGCTGCATCGTAACGGCTCTGAGTTCGTTTTGCCGGCTGCTGTAGCCCAAAAGAAAAACGTGAAACTACATGCGGACCCCTATAACCAGGACTGTATTTCTTTGGGGTCTCTATTGGGGTCCCCCTATTTAGGGAGGCTCCAATGTGGAGGTATAGCAATCGTACAAGAATTTTCTGCGTGGTTTGATTGAGAACCTCTAGATCCATATCCACTGCTTAGGGTCTCGTAATAAGCCCTACGGCTCCCAGTTATCTAAATAGTAGGTTACTGGGCTATAGAAACTATAGGGTATCTAAAACCCAGTTCCCATTATTTTGGTAACTGGAGCCCTAGGGTAAGGATAATATTGCAGTATTGACAGTAGTAGCTCACATGGGGATGGTATACCATGCCCCCAAACCCTGAGTCGTGAAACTCGAAACCCTCAGATAGGGAAGGGCTTACTTAAGGCAGCAGCAGCCCTAGATCCCAAGCCCTGAACTCTAAAACCCTAAACCCTGAACCCTAAACCTGACAGACTCTGGCTCGTATCCCGCCTCGTGCACGGACTGCTTCTCCGTCGCTGATATGAGATCATTTACTTCCTGCAGATCCTGCAGGGGGTGGCATCTTCATCTGAACCCATATTAGGGTTTAGGGTTTAGGATCCTTTTTACATAAAGATAAGGAATCCCTTAACATTGATCCAGTCATGATGGTCCCCCAACAACCACGACGACAGCAACGACAATTACTATTACTACGCCTACGGTAGGTTTTAGTAAGTTCCATATGGCAGTTTCCATAACTTGGGGGGGTGCAAGGTAGATCCCCTATACTCCTTCTTATTGCGAGCCCCAACAAAGGTACTCCTAATTTTCGGAAAGAAACCCTAAAAACAAATCCCTGAACCTTAAACTCGAATGTTTAAACCCTATAAATCCCTAGAAACCCTGTATACCCCTACATCCCCTGTTTAAAGGTACCTCAAATGCTGCAAAACCCCCATATCACAGCAGTGGGAGCCTGAACCTTCAACACGCATAACCCTAAATCCTGTGTGGGGTTTAGGGTTTAGGATTTAGGGCTTAGAGTTTAGGGCTTAGGCTTAGGGTTTAGGGTTTAGGATTTAGGATCTAGGGCTTGGGGCTTAGGGTTTAGGATTTAGGATTCAGGCTTAGGGCGTAGGGTTTAGGGCTTAGGGTTTGGGCCTTCGGGCAGGGGCCAGGGCAAATTAACTAGAAAAGCCCACAGCCTAGAATCAGGGCTTAAGGCTTGTACAGGGAGATGTAGGGTTGTATACTATATGTATAGGGTTGTATTATACGTATATGTGCAATGTTAAATTTCACAAAAAATATCAGTGTTTTTTGAGTTTTCAGTTCATGCAATAGCGAATTGCAATTATCAGAATCTGATTACCGCAAATGGCTGAGCAAAGAAATTCAGAAAGCGCGTGAACAGCACTGGCATTTCTTCTTTCAAATGCAGAAAACACTGGCATCTACAGTGTTTTCTCAGCATGGCAGATCTCAGATAGAAGAACAAATGACATGTTCATGATCGTGAAAAGCACTGGGTGTGGATCATGGGGGGCTGGTGGCCATGTATAACCCTAAACCCGAAACCCTAAACTTATAGATATATATATATATATGTGTGTATATATGCATGCGGGGTTTAGGATTTTGGGTGCTACCTTGAAGGCCAGTAGACCGTAATGGCAAGGGCGAATTGCAGCTACTGTCCTAGTACGCTGGGTTGAAGTTGCCTGTGATGTGAATAACCAGGCTTCCCGGGCTCAAAATCCCCAAGCCCCAAAAAACCTGATAGCAAATCCGCCTATCCCCGCCCTTGAGCCTTAGCTGTACATGTCCCAACGTCCCTCCAACCCTAAAACCTAAACCCTAAACCGAGTCCCTCCTCTCCAGGGGGGCAGAATGGCAGAATCACCAGCTGAAGCTCTTCAGCAGTGTCCAGCGGCATGTCATCCTTCTCAGATCAAGGGTTTCAGACTTGTACTCCTAGGGTTGTACCCTGGGTTTTGGGATCTTGTTAGGGAAAACCTTTTAGGAGTACAACCCTAGAACCCTGGATCAAAAGGGTTTTGGCACGAGTGTGATCTGCTGGAGGTAGCCCTGGACCAGAAACAGTTTTGCCCTAAAGCCAACCCCTTACCCCAATCCCAAATGCTAAATTTGAGTTTTGCTCTGGGTACCTTGAACCATGAAAGAAGCCTTACGCGCAACCCTAAACTCTAGACGATGCGAAACTTCCCGGCAGGGCCTCCGAAAGGAACAAGTCTGCGACACCGGGTGACAAGATCAGGGTTTTGGGCTTAGAATTTTGGATCTACCTGGACCCCCACACGTAGTAACACGTAGTAACATAATAGCCCAAAACCTTTAGAAATTGCCCAAAAGGCCATGGTTCTACATACTTTTGGGGTTCAGGTAAAGTCTACCCTACTGCAACAAAATCTGAAACTCAGGCGCCGTACCAAAACCCGTTTCATCTTTCTCCCCGGTCTACTTGGAGATTCAGGGCAAAAATACATTTTGCTAGTCAATTATAACCCTATTAGAAATCTTTGGGAGGATTTTAACCGGGTTACCAGTACCAACAAAACTGGGTTGTAAGTAGCCTGAATCTCCAGGTGCAAGTGGATGATCGAGGTCGTTATGGGCTGGAAGCTGGAAATGAAGCCTGAAACGCTCGTATCCCGAAACCCTGCGACCCCCAAACCTGATGTAGAGTGTAGCTAGAGGACTAAACTATTCCACTTAACCCTTCCAAAAGGTAGATCTCTGGGCGGGGGAGGGGGTTGGGCGGTACCAAACAACCAAACAATTAGGTGATAGTTTTGTGGAATGTTACTACTACTGTTGTAAGGGCAAGACTGCTTCAAAAAAGATGCCACATAATAATGAAGTAGGTACTTTCTGGAATGATCAACTGGTTACTCATGTGATCAAGTAATTGAAGCATCTCTATTAGTTACAAAATCCAATTCATGTGATTTACGAATTGGCTTACTTGAGGGTAGAAGGTTTGGGGTTGAGGGTCCCATATACAGCTTTGGTTGGCCTTTGGATCCCGTCTAACAACATTCGTATACAGCGTCCTTATGAAACGAATAAGAGAATACATCTAAATGCCCCGTAGGGTCCCAACAATTTACTTTCAGTTGTTCATATTCGGGTTTAACAAGCAGCACAATAAATGGATTTCAGGAAGTCCCTGCACATTTGCACCCTTCCTGCACCCAAAATTATGGGGTGCCCACCTGTGATCTCGAATCATCCTTGCAAAGCTCTCAGGCCTCCGATACCGTTTCACATCATGCCCATACTATCCCGGCCGATTGAACCTCCCCGCAAATCCTACCGTGCCGTACTTCCTGGTTGGCCCTGTCGCCATGTAAACGCGCAAAACCAGCGTCCTGGCCCGAGCCCAAAGATATTGGCCCTCGCAGTATTTCGCGCATTTTCGAGGGCTTGGAAGTGCGCGAAGTGCTGGTGCCGTCAGCACTTCTGCGTTTCTGCAAAATGCAGAAATTTGCTTTCGTCAGGGANNGTCAGGGAGCCTGCTTTCGCTGACCGTGACGGTGTATGCAGCACTTCTGCAGCTTACGACTGTCACGAAATACTGTGAGGGCCAATAAGTTTGTTCGTCTTCCAACAGCATCACGCTGACCAGAGCATCCACGCCCAAGCCATGATTCCGTTGGTGTTCCAAGAGCATACGCTGACCAGAGCATCATGCCCAAACCATAATTCCGTTCGTCTTCCAAGAGCATACGCTGACCAGAGCATCCATGCCCAAACCATAATTCCGTTCGTGTTCCAAGAGCATACGCTGACCAGAGCATCCATGCCAAAACCATGATTCCGTTCGTCTTCCAAGAGCATACG
>CAJNIZ010006289.1:3037-17933 GCA_905231905.1 Symbiodinium pilosum
GCATGGTCTGGGGACCTGATGTCGTACGTCCTTTCCTCTTCTACGATAATACATGAATTTGCCTTATTTTCTTTTACCTATGCATCTTCCAAATGGCGGATACGAACAACTTTGACCGAGATTTTAGAGTCTCTAGGGAATCTATATGGAAAATCTAGGTCGCGCGCGAGCAAAATTTCGCCAAAAACCGCGTCATAATATTGAGATATAAAACCTATAAAAGAAATATGAATCATTATCAAAATAAGATATATCAAATATATATCATTTTAAATATTATCAATGATCTCCTTAGATTTTTTCATCGAAAATTATTTTCTATACTCTTATTTCATTTTCTTTTCATTTTTCATATTAATATATATATGAATTTTACAAATCTTAAATAGAAAAAATATCGAGAATTTATACAATAAAACGATATCCGATTCAAGAAATAGAAATTAGGATTTAGAAAAAATATCAGAAATATCTTATCAAATTTTACTCGTATTTTCGTCTTTCCGAAAATATTATATATAGATTTACTTATAATAGATTAGCGATAAATAATAGACCCCTATATGATCAACGATTCATCTCTTCGAATCCTTCAAATTCAATATATAAAAAAATAATATATTGATTTATTATCTAGAGAAATTATATAAATAGAATTAAATTAAGAATCTATATATCTATCAGAATCTCTTAAAAATCATCTATTAATCATTTCAAAAAAGATCTCTATATCTAGTTTTTGAGGTCTTTGAATATTATTATCTAATCCGATATGAAATAGAAATTCATTTTACATTTTCCAGATTCCAATATGAAAATCATCCAATTATATTTCTAAACGGCTAATTAACGAGAAAAAGATATTGAAATCATTTAGAAATAGAAAAGAAATATAAGAAAATATCATATATTTTCCGGTCATTATCCAAAATATATCGCCTAAGAAAGAAAATCTCGAGCAGAGAAATTCAATATTCTTTAGATAGATATATATAAGACTATTTAAAAATAAGAATATATATAATCTATATTCGAAATATCAGATTTGCGAACGTCTCATTTCATTTTGTTTGCCTTTTTTTTTTCATACTAACTTTCAGAAATCTAAATTTGAAAGCTCTCATATATGAAAATTCAATGGACCTTCATCTAAAAGATAGAAAATATATAAACGAAATATATTCATATTTTATATTTTTCTTTAGAATTTATCATCATTTACAAGCCTTCTCTCCTAGCTATAATTATTTCTATATAAATATAGATAATTCTATTATATCCCGATCCTATTTATTTTCCAACAGAATCAAAGAATAAATCAAAATAAATTCTAGTCGATAATTTCAATTCTAAGCTATTATTCAGAAAATTGAAGCCTTCAAATCTTCTAATCTTATATATATATATATTCTGACTGACGAAATAAAATTTGCGTTGGAAAAATAGGAAGAAGGGGGATATATAATTTATATGGATTTTCTTAATTCCGTAAATTCCACGAATATTTTAAATCGTATCATATCTCCATCATTTATTTATCTATATATGAATTCTCCAATCAATTCAATTATCTTTATGGATCCTAGATTTTCCAAAATAAAAATTGCAAACCTTGGGACTGATATTTTTCCAAGTGTTGCCTCTTGGAGCCTGCGCATCATAACCCACGATAACAGGCAGGAGAAGCTTGTTCGTCGGCAGGATTTTATTCATGGGCTGGGTGAGCAACAGCGCGTCGCTCTTTACTTTAGGCAGGATTGCTTAGCGCGCATGACATGCCGATCGGATTTGCTGTAGCATCTCGGCCACAGGAACTGCAAAGGGGAGGCTGCGGCTTCTTCATGTACAAGCTTTGACACGGGAACGCCTGTGTTGCAAATCAATTGTGCAAAATCTCATGGCTCGTGCAGTAGATGCTACAAGATATGCCCCGCTGATGGTGTCGTGAATGGGAAGTTGGCGCAAGCCATGCTCACAAATGCCAGGAGACAAGCCTGCAATGACCTTCACCCCGCGCAGTGCAATGAGCTTGCTGGCAAAAATTCGGGCACTGAGCACTGCGGCGGTTCGGTCATCACGGACAATCTATGTCAGTGGCTAACTCTGGTGTATGCAGATCCCATTCACCTTAGATCTAGTGCACCACGCATGCATCCATTCCATGGGTAAGCTGGGGCTGGACCTGCCGGTACTCAAGAACCGCAACACTGCCACAGCGTGCAGGCCTTGGAGCATGACATGTTTGCAGGAACACCCTTACAAACTCCCCTCGGCCGGAAATGCTGCCTTAACAAGCTGCCCATCACGAGAAACGCGGAAGAAAGACCAGTAAATGCGAAGTTGTCATCGCACGAGGAGTGACAGGTGGTGGAAGTTTCAATCTTGGCATCTGCGGCCATCATGCCGGCCTTGACACAAGAAGCACCGCTATAAAAGAAGTGTAGCAAGAATTTGGCCACTGAACACCGGCGGTCTGGCTGCAGTGGAGGGCTTTGACATATGAGGACAATCATCACGATTTACGCAGATACAGTCATCTCGGATCTGGTGCACGCACGCATGCATTCCATGGGTAAGCTGCGGCTGGACCTACCGCTGGTACTTAAGAATAACAACACCTCCTCACCAGTCTTGGGGAGTGACATTGTTGCAGGAGCACTATTACAAACTCCCCTTGGCCGGATGCGTTGCCTTAACATGCAAGCAATCACAAGGAACGCGGACGAAAGACCAGTAAATGCGAAGTTGTCATCACAACAGGAGTGACAGGTGGTGGTGGAAGTTTCAATCTTCGCATCTGCGGTCATCAAGCCGGCGTTGACGCGGGAAGCACCAGCATTACCGCAAGAATTTGGCCACTGAACACGGGCTGTTTGGCTGCAGCGGCGGGCTTTGACACATGAGGGCAATCATTACGGTTCACACGGATCCCAGTCATCTCAGATCTAGTGCATCATGCACGCGTGCATTCCATGGATAAGCTGGGGCTGGACCTGCCGGTACTCAAGAACCACAGCACTCTCACAGACTCCCCTTGGTCTGATGTGTTGCCTTAACATGCTAGCAATCACGAAGAATGCGCAAGAAAGACCAGTAAATGCGAAGTTGTCATCGCAACAGGAGTGACAGGTGGTGGTGGAAGTTTCAATCTTGGCATCTGCCGTCATCATGTTGCCAGATTTCAGACTGGAATTGTTAGCCTTACAAACAAATTGTGCAGATGGTATCGCGCGGCCATGTCTCGAACCATCCCCTCCCTCCCCAGACGTATCTTCGATGCGCTGCAGATGAGTGCTGAAGTTCGAAGTTCTCAGACTTAAGATCCCCCTAGCATTCTCTGCAGAAAGTGGGGTGTCCTGCAATCTAGATTCTAAACGAGGATCCCTAACCTTAAGAAACTTCAACGTTCTTTGAGGGGGATGCTTGGTGTGTAGCGCCTCGTGCTCACTGGTCTCATGGCTTGAGAAGCAGATGCTTCAAGATGTGTCCCGCTGATGGCGTCCTGAATGGAAAGATGGCGCAAGCTCAATCCATTCTCACAAACACCACGAGATGCGATTGCAACGACTCTCATCATGCGCAAGGCAATGAACCTGCTGGCAAGAACTCGGCCGCTGAAGAACGATGAGGCAGTTTGGCTGCGGCGGCGAGCATTTACACGCTGGGGGCGATCATCACACCGGCATGCGGACCGGAAGTTCAAAGGTCTCGGACTTAGGCTCCCCTTACATTGTCTGCAGAAGGTGGGGTGTCCTGCAATCTTGTAAGAAACTTCAACGTTCTTTGAGGGGGATGCTTGGTGTGTAGCGCCTCGTGCTCACTGGTCTCATGGCTTGAGAAGCAGATGCTTCAAGATGTGTCCCGCTGATGGCGTCCTGAATGGAAAGTCGGGGCAAGCTCAATCCATGCGCACAAACACCACGAGATACGACTGCAACGACTCTCATCATGCGCAAGGCAATCAACCTGCTGGCAAGAACTTGGCCGCTGAAGAACGATGAGGCAGTTTGGCTGCGGCGGCGAGCATTTACACATGGGGGCGATCATCACACCGGCATGCGGACCGGAAGTTCAAAGATCTCGGACTTAAGCTCCCCTCCCATGCTCTGCAGAAGGTGTGGTGTCCTGCAATCTTGCTTTTAAATGAGGATCCCTAACCTTAAGAAACTTCAACGTTCTGGGAGGGGGATGCTCGGTGTGTAGCACCTCGTGCTCACTGGTCTCATGGCTTGAGAAGCAGATGCTTCAAGATGTGTCCCGCTAATGGCGTCCTGAATGGAAAGATGGCGCAAGCTCAATCCATGCGCACAAACACCACGAGATACGATTGCAACGACTTTCATCATGTGCAAGGCAGTGAACCTGCTGGCAAGAACTTGGCCGCTGAAGAACGATGAGGCAGTTTGGCTGCGGCGGCAAGCATTTACACGCTGGGGGCGATCATCACACCGGCATGCGGACCGGAAGTTCAAAGATCTCGGACTTAAGCTCCCCTCCCATGCTCTGCAGAAGGTTGGGTGTCCTGCAATCTTGCTCCCAAACAAGGATCTCTAGGCCCTAAACTTAAGAAACTTCAACGTTCTTTGAGGGGGATGCTTGGTGTGTAGCGCCTCGTGCTCACTGGTCTCATGGCTTGAGAAGCAGATGCTTCAAGATGTGTCCCGCTGATGGCGTCCTGAATGGAAAGATGGCGCAAGCTCAATCCATGCGCACAAACACCACGAGATGCGATTGCAACGACTCTCATCATGCGCAAGGCAATGAACCTGCTGGCAAGAACTCGGCCGCTGAAGAACGATGAGGCAGTTTGGCTGCGGCGGCGAGCATTTACACGTGGGGGCGATCATCACACCGGCATGCGGACCGGAAGTTCGAAGTTCTCGGACTTAAGCTCCCCTTACATTCTCTGCGGAAGGTTGGGTGTCCTGCAAGCTTAAGCAACCTTAACGTTCTTGGAGCGGGATGCTTGGTGGTGTGTAGCGCCTGGAGGCAGATGCTACAAGATGCGCCCTGCTGATGGCGTCCTGCATGGAAAGTCGGTGCAAGCCAGTGTCACAAACACCACGAGATACGCTTGCAGTGACCTTCATCATGGGCAATGCAGTGAACCTGCCGGCAAGAACTCGGCCGCTGAACTCTGTGGCAGGTTAGCTGCGACGGCGGCCT
This sequence comes from Symbiodinium pilosum, assembly GCA_905231905.1. Classification (NCBI taxonomy): domain Eukaryota; class Dinophyceae; order Suessiales; family Symbiodiniaceae; genus Symbiodinium; species Symbiodinium pilosum. Next base: position 8,204 of record CAJNIZ010006289.1, read on the forward strand.
TTTGCACGTGAGGGGGATCATCACGGAGAATCTATGTGATTGGTCACCTTTCGATCACAAAAATCCCTCTGATGTCAGATCTAGTGCATCGCAAATGCATGTATTCCACGTGTAGGCTGGAGCTTGAGTTGCCGGTACTGAACAATCACAATGCTGCGCTTGATCACGAAAGTGGCATGTTTACGGGAACACCATCACGCTCTCCTATCGACCTGATGCGCTGTCCTAACATGCTAGCAATCACAAGGAATGCGGAAGAAAGACCAGCAAATGTGAAGCTGTCATCTTAAAAAAGCTGCAGCCACCGGATGTGCCGCTGCAGAGGCAGGAGCGACAGATAGTGGCGGAACTTTCAGTCTTGGCACGTGCCACTATATGACTTTCGCGCAAGTGGTGGAACAGCAGATCGTGTTCCTTGAGACTTGATATGCCACCAAGTACGGTAGTGGTACGTCCTGGTGGCTGCAGGGATGCACAAGCGTGCCCAAGATTGGTGTGCGATGATCGACATGTTCCCATGCACCTCGATAGATGTTAGCTTCTGGCTTTTGAAGGAGTGTGACGGAAAGTCATCACTGGGCATCGCAACTCAAGCTGCAGCAAGGCCCAGGCGTTCGACGGCCATTGAAAGAAACTCAACATGTGATCCCAGGCAGGCCCTCAAACAGGATCAGATTTGGAGGCGACTAGTTTGCCCACGCGGAACATGTGACTGCAATCGGCCCGGCATGGGCATGAGAGAGCAAGAGCACAAGCTTTCTGCCGGTGCAGCGGCGGCATTATCTCATCATCAGTGTCTATGGCAGTATGGCGACTTGAAACTTTAGCTGGTAAAGATTAAAGTGCTTGAATGGTAGACGCGCAGCCCCAACGCGGGTTGGGAAGCTAGCCTTAGTTACTCTGAAAGACGGACAGTGAGCTGATTGGAGCTACAATCGAAGCCCTGCCCTGAGTAAGAATCATTGGACGTGTGCAGTGAGAGGCCGAGGGGCCTTCCAGTGGGTCCGTCTTGCCTGCGTTGTTACGCCTGCGCAAGCAACCGACTAGGGCTGACTGCGTTTCCCAGCGCCTGCAGAATCTGCAGAGCACTGAGCGAACCTCTCACGCCGAGCGCGCACTTAGGGCCTGGCAGGTCTAAATTCAAAGCCTGCGACTCTATACGAACCCGAATGCAACCTTTGCTGCGGAGCAGGCTGTGTATGCTGGACGGCAGGCTCCTCGCTGAGGTCTGCACCAAGGCCGCACTGCCACAGGCTCTACGGCGAAGACACTGAAGCTAGTGAGCTACGGTGAATCGAAGATAGGCACATGCATGGACACTTGGCTTGGACCCTCTTGCGAGAGAGCTGGCATTGTCAGACGCCGAGGCCCGTGCAGGCTGCTTTATGGCAGGCTGCATGACTGCATACTTCACTGACGTTTGTTCCACGATGCCCAGGCAGTCCAACCACCTGGCATGGAGCTCTAGACGTCATTGAGTCAATACGATCGTGGAACCTCAGCCTTGCAGATAAGGTCCACATCGACTCAGTCACCAAAAGTGCTATCAAGCTGAGTTTGGCTAGAGGATTGCAAGGTGAGGTGCAAACACTACGCAATTAAGTAAGGCTTTGCGGACATCTTGCCTGAGTCTCCGTACAGGTGCTGGGCGCAAGGTCAGCCACTGTACATGATGTGCTGATGGATGGGGCTCACCATCACCTTTGAGTTGAGCTGCTTTTCTTGAGGTTGGCATATCAAGCTGTAGCATTCTCGGGTGTTGAAGCCCCAGCATTTTGGGACATGAAGCTTCTGCTCAGTTCAGCTTTCAGCCTTAACATAACAAAAAACCATGTACCAGCCGAGCTAGTGGCATCTGAAGGCATGCAACGATGCGCCTAGCTTGGCATATACCTGGCTGCTGCTGGTGCTGCTGCCACCGCTGGCTGGCTGAATGGCAGCTTGCCTGACAGGCTTGCCAACTCCCATTTTCAGCATCCCAGCTCCAGGGGAAGTCTACGCTGCCGCTCGCTGCCGTCCCCTCTCAAACCTCTGAAGCTTCGGCCTTTTTGAAGGGTTGCAGAGGGAACACAGAGGGAAACATCAGAGATCACCAGTTGCAAAAGGCCAGCTGTGGGTTGACTGAGCTCACCTTGGGTGCAGTGCATGCAGCGTGCTGCGCACAAGTTTGGTGTGGCTTTGCAGCAGACGCATTGGATCTCAGTCTGCAAGCTCAGATACTCAGTGCGCCAGCACATGGAGAAGCGGTGAGTTGCTCGCGCGACTTCATGACGGGTATGGAATGAAAGTTCGTCAGCGTAAGGTGGCATGGAGCTCAAGGAGACATGAGCCACCATCACAAACTAGGCATCTGCACCTGGCAAGTGAAAGCTAAGTTAAAAACATCAGGATGTGCTTGACAAGGTCGAGCGAAGGAGAACTGGCTGTTGGTTGTGTGGTGTGGTCATCGTGATATGACTGGTCTTATGGTTGAGGAGGCCTGCGCAACTGCCGGGGCGTGGCAACAAGCAACAAAAAGGAACCTGTTAAAGGCCACTTGGCACTGGGCCACGGGCGCGGCAAGCGCTAGGGCTGTGTCTAATCGGCAGAGCTCTGCTTTTCTAAGTGCTTGAAGGGTGCACGGTATGGACCCAAGCTCCAGATTGATAGCTTTGCTTCCCGCTGGAACTTTAAAGATGCCGTCACTCCATGTCCGTTTGAGCAGGATAAGCAGGCCAGCAGGGTGAGTCTCAGGCTCTAAGGAGACCCTGGTACAGCAGAGCCTCCGGCAGACTCTTGCAAGCAAGACTTGGAGCTTCACGCCTGAGCTGTACCATGTCATCTGGTTAATGATTAATGCCTCTTCGTACTGGTTGTTAGCTCCACATTCTTTAATGCGATTTGAAACGGTCAAATGCTCTGCATTGTGCACCGCTTCGGGGCAGTGCTGCAAAGAGCCACTTGCAGCACCGGGGATTTTGGGGCTGTGCACATGAAGCGAACACACGCGTGGACCGACTGCCCTGGAAATTGCAAGCAACAGAGTGACAGCTTCATCCAAGGAGATTACTTGACAAGAATGGCAGCCTGCAGGCTGATGCAGTGGGCCAGAATATGCTAGAATCTTCCGCGCTGCCACCGGCTCGCTGCCCGCGATCAAGAACTAGCACCGCAGAACGCCAGCAGTGCGATAGCACTCGGATCTGAGCGGTATTGATTAGGTACTTGCTTCAAACGCCCATCTGACACTGGCGCATGAGAGCGACAAGTTTGCATTCGCCGCGGCTAGCGCGTGGGCAGGTTCAAAAGAGCTCTGTTCCTGACACTGGCTGCACAAAGATGAAGCAACTCCTCGCCTACACAAATCTGATTACTCACACCTTCTGGTCCAGGACTGGAGGCCCAAGCGATTCAAACAGGGAGGAACTGCACTCTGCTCAACTCAAGGGCTTATATTTCACGGTTTCTCCCTGTCTGTGGGTCAGCACTTCGTACACTGTGGAAGGAGTGGTTGTCGCGTTGTGCTGCGAGCACTTTCTGCTTTCCTGTGTTGTGCCCTGTTGTCCAGCATGCCACGATGCAGTTGATTCGTGCGACATTCAAGCGCATCCCAACTGAGCCTGGCAGCCAGAAGCTCCTTGGGTCTTTGATGCGTGTGCGGAAGGCCCCACGTATTTGGATATTAACAGCTCTTTGGCGTAGACATGACAAGCTGGGCTGTTTTGGATACAATGCCAACAGATGTCCCGTGCTTCGGTGGACGGAGGACATCTAGCACCACTTAACATCCCCAAAACACTGTTATCGTTGGGGTAAAGGCCATATTAGTTGGTGCAAGGTTTCCTCCCTCCATAGTACGAGCATTCAAAGATCCTAAACGCTTTAAGGATCTGATAGATGTAGGGTCTCGTGCAGGCCGCTGAAAACATGTGGAGAAATTACACCCCAAGATGCCCGCTCCCAGGAAAATAGACCACTTCTTATGCCCCTTCAATTATGCAAGACTTTGGGTTGGGCATAAGTGGGTGCTTGGAGCGGTCCGAGCTTTCAAGCCATAGATGCGAGGGTGAAAGTACAATGATCAATGTTGCTGGCTCCATCCGTAGCTTCAGGGCCGGAAACAAGTTGTCTCGGGCAAGCCCCTCTTTCACTCGCTGACACGTGACCCAGCCTCTGGCTTGTGGGGCCCCATGCGAACCATGCTAGATCCACAGCCCGGATCAAGAAGGGTTGCGTGCACCAAGGTCAAGGAAAGGTGTTGCGCATTTGACAGTCGCAATTTCAGCGTCGTGCAGTTGCATGGCAGCCTCGAGTCGGGCAGCGGACAAGCTGACAGGTGCGACTAGAAGACCGATAGCAATACCGGCAGGCTACCTTGCTGCATCGGCATTGCGCTGTCTCTGAACGCCTCATGCTGGCAACTTGCGCATGCAACTATCCAGGATGGGCATTGCCGCTAGCACGGAATGACCCCGCTGCAAGCTACGGAAGCCACGGCAAAACTCTGCACGTCGAGGCGCTGTATCTATCCAGGAAGATCGACCAAACCTTCCTGGGAGAGCCTGAATACACCCAGAATATGCTACACAATGATTGGGATCTCATGATTCATTCTGAGCTCTGGCCTGAGGCAACTGGTTGAACTGGATACCTGCAGACACCCCAATTCTCGCAAATGCTACCCTTTGAGGTTGCCAGAGTGCCGGGACGCAAGGCAAGGCCACCCAGGTGGCTGAAGGGCACAAGCTGACAACTGGCCGGGCAGCTTGCTGGGCCTAGCCTTGTCAACCATCCTATTTGTGAAGCACGTCTGATTTGTAACTTGTGTCTGAAAGGGTATCCGACCCAAACAGCGTGCGCTTGAAGGGTAACCTCCACTTCAAGCAGTCGGGTAGTGGCTGAGCTGACAGCAGGGGAGGCAGAACATGTAGAATACAGTTCTCAACTCTCATGCGTGCGAAGGCACTCTTTGGCGGATCATATGCTTGGGGCCACGTCCAACAGCTACGTAATGCAACGCAGCATCCGCACGACCCCAACTAAGCTCGAGAGGACACAGAAACCTGTAGTTGCATGAAAACTTCTCCTGCATTTATTCGCCGCTCCGCCATCTCACATCCGTGAAGCTTACTGCGATGCCAGGCGTGGAGAATCAGGCGTCTGGATGGTGAGGCCAAGGGCGCCCACAGTCGCAGGCATTTCTGCTGCAGCTTCAGCTTCATCTGAATGCGTTATGCAGCCACAGGCCACACCGCGCCACATGCCGACAGGGCAGTTTGATAAGGCTTTGCCAACCTCATTTTGTTGAATTCGCGTTAACCTTTCTTGCCAACGAGATTTCTTCGGTGCAAACATCAGCCTTGCAGGCGGTCCGTCTCTCACACTTTCTGTATTTTGCAGGATGTACAGTTTTGACATAAATCAGGCCTCTGATGCGGATGGCAGAGGCACCTGCTGTGAGCGTGAGCACAATCTGTGTTTGGGAGGGCGTCCCACATGTACCTTCCTGCGCTGACGTTGGCAAGTGCAGGTGGTGCTGTTGCGCTCTGTGCCGTGCGGATAGTGGCTGGCACCGCCGCTGCGTGCACGAAGGCCTCAGTGGCATCCACACAGATGTGGATGAGCTGTGTAGCAGCTGCTACCCCACCATAACGAACAGAGCGTCTGAGGCAGGGCTTGCAAATGAAGCCGGTCAGGAGCTGCACTTCACAGCTCCCGATCACAGCTCCTGAAAGCCTTCACAAGTAGTTTTCGCCAGAAGAACAGAAGGAGCCTGGCTCTGACGGCTCAGCTCAATGCGGGACTTCGGCTGCAGAGCACATGCTGGGATGTAATGCTGGCACGGAAGTACAGGCGCAAAAACATTCGCAGCAGTTACCGCGGCTTCATCTGCAGATGACTGCAGCCAGTGTGGTCAGGGCAGCACAATGCACAATGTCTTGCCGCGTCCACAACTGAACCATGGGCAAGGCGTAGGTTCAAAAGAGCCTGCTCCCAACCTATGGACGCTCTCCATGCAGTATGCCCTAGCTGGAACTTGCACAGTCCTGCCGACAACAGCAGCAGTGGAAGAGAACAGTGTACTGTCAAAAGAAATAACTGTGTAGCAACACATAAAGGCCAATGAGCGATACACGGAAGGGAACGAAGATCGGCCAGGACATGGTTGCGTTAAGCAAAAGCTTCACACCGGGTAACCAGAAGTAGTGAGTTCATTTCCCTGCAAGATGCTGAGACATTAGATACAACCCTTGGCGCGGAATTGGCCTGGTGGGACCCCAACATGTTCAAGAGGACACGTTGCAGGCGCTGGATGAAACATCCTGGAAGTTTGCTGTCTCAATATCTGAACAACACCTGTAAAGAAGCCATCCAAACCGCACTTACTGGTGGTTGTTCCTGCAGCGTCAAAAGCGTGATCGACAACGACTGGCGCAACTGAGCCTTCCACTGGGTGGGGCACACATCAAGCCGAAGAAAGGGGCCTGTGAAATGGCTGCGCAGCCGGTTTTGCGAAACTCATGCGCATCCAGCCAGCTGCACAGAAAACTGTACCAGAGCCAAAATCAGCCTCTACTGACGCTCAGAAGGTTCTAGTTCACGCGCACTGCTGACAGTCCTGCCGACGTCTCTGCTGGCTCTGAGACCACATGCCAAAGCCTATTGAATCTAGCCGAACTGCACGTGACTCCTAAGCAACATCAGCTGCACATGTCTGCAAATGGCCCGGGCTACTCAGCCGCATGCAGTCCTTGCCAAAAGCTGCAGAGCTGGGAGCTGGTCCCTGGTTTTCAGGTTCTGCTCATGCAAGCGCCGTTCATCTGCACTTGAACCTGGGTGCCACACTGTGCGCAGCAATGCGAAGCTTGCAAGCTGAAGGCACTTGATGCCTGCGCATCGGTGCCATGATGATGAACTTGCCGGGCATTCCATGCTGGCAAAGTTTGTGGGAGCTTCTTTTTGCAAGAGCCACAACGCAACTAGAAACAGCCCCGGATAAACGTTGCAGAATACTTGCGCCTCTGCGTAAGGACAAGCTCATTGATGGGGCTGGCCGGGAATCTGTCCGAAACAAGCTGTAACCCTGCACTGGGTCTCTATGCAAACTTTGTTCGTGGTTGCCTCTTTGGAATTTTCGGTATCTTTTTGGATGGCCTTGATTCGCTGTTTTTGGCTGGTGTTGTTCTTCTGAGGCTGCGCAGAATTTGCCAAGAGAAAACACATGTTAAAGACGCATGAGAACAGACTGAACCTGGAGGTTTAGCATCTAGGTATGCCCCGAGCACTGAGGCGGACAGACAGCAACCTCCTTACTCTAAGTTTCTCCCCGTCGCAGGCAGTTTTGGCTGTTTCTGCCCGGCGAACAAAAATTCACTGAACTTCTGGGTATGCAAACCTGGCCACAGCCATTGGAGAGCAGCGCCACCTGCCCCACCTGCTCACACCGGTGGAGGAAGGAGAAGCAACACAAACCCATCAACGGCGCCTCTCCAAACAGCCCTGGCTGGACAAGCGCAGAAGCACAGAAGCATGCACGTCCAAAGCATCCGGTTTCTAAGCAGCTCTTCACAGCTGCAGTTCCTTAAAAGCACTCGCTGCAAGTCTGGATGCGCACATCCTCCAAGCTGGCTGGGCCTTAGCTTTCCCATAGGACATGTTACAAGGTTGGTCCTGGCTGCGGCGTTTATATGGGCAGTTACGAGTTGCATTGGCCAGTGATCTTTGTCCTGGCCACATCTGCGTGCACGGATGTAGGTCGAACGCATGGCACTTGCAGCACGCCTTCGTGGGTGGACACGGAAGGAACAATTTAGGTCACGCGTGCCCACTTCTTTGGACCCTTGACAGTCACTATTACAGAGGCTCCAGCAATTGGTGAAAATTGAGGGTACTCTCGCCATTGAGCTGGATCAAGCAAGCCATTGTGACTGCTGTGATGACACTGCCACGGAGCCTGTAGAATCGTTCGGAATCGTGTGAGCATTTGTGTCCTCATCCTTTGTGCTGCGCTTGCGCGACTTCAACTGTGCTGGTGCTTGCTACTTCAGCAGTCGTCTGTTTTCCATGGTAAAGGAAACATAGTGGATGGATGAGGGATGGACACAAAATCAGCGAGAAGGGGCCATTCTGCCAAGAATCCGTCACGAGGGAGGATGCTCGCAGAAAATTCGCGGAAGGTTGGTCAAGCTTGAGTCTGTTGAAATTGAATCCACAGGCCTGCTTCGCAGAAGCGAGCAGGCTTGCATTATGCACGTGAAGCCTGGATGCCACCGGGAGGGGTCGTACTTGGCTTCCTATGCAGCAAGTGAGTTTGGCAGACTTAGACCTAGTCTTCACCATCATCATCTTCATAAGTGTGGCAGTAACTAGACGTAGAGAACTGGAACCTCAACAAGCCTAGCTTGCATCCCCACTGAATCAAGGCTAGCACCTGGTGACCTCCATTGAAGTGGCACAGGCGCCTTCCTTCTGCACTTTTCGCAGCGCAGTTTCAGTCGGCAGGCAATATCAACTCGAGCTTGTAGGATCGCGGCGGAATTTTAGAGGGCCACCATGACTGGCGAACTTCGTGATGGCTTCAGCCCAGCTATGAAACTCGCTTCTAACTCCCGTCCCCTTCACGCAGAACACAAGGTGCGTCTGAAGGTTTGTAGAAAGTACAACAGCGACGAGAATGTTCATAGCGCCAGACCAGTATGACTTTCACGGTGGAAAATACCTAGATCCCCGTTCACTCCATCCACATCGTGGAGTTGATTTCTGACCATGCTGGACCTCAGCGTTTGGCTCCAGGATGTGTCTTAGAAATACATGAGTCGACTACGCGAAACACTGCTGACCGAATTCTCGGCCCCGGATGTGGCAGGGCCTGCGGGCAATGACGCCTGGCCATGGACCTGCGAGTATCTATGAACGTTCTGGGTCGCATGGGCCGACAGCCTTTGACTCGGGCACAAAGGAAGAATTTATGCGGACAAAATCCGGTGACACGAAACTTCGCGGAAGGTTGGTCAAGCTTGAGTCTGTTGAAATTGAATCCACAGGCCTGCTTCGCAGAAGCGAGCAGGCTTGCATTATGCACGTGAAGCCTGGATGCCACCGGGAGGGGTCGTACTTGGCTTCCTATGCAGCAAGTGAGTTTGGCAGACTTAGACCTAGTCTTCACCATCACCATCTTCATAAGTGTGGCAGTAACTAGACGTAGAGAACTGGAACTTCAAGCCTAGCTTGCATCCCCACTGAATCAAGGCTAGCACCTGGTGACCTCCATTGCGGGCGAGGTCCACTGACACAGCTTATCTCAACTCCTGAGCACTTGTTGGGTTACCTAGATGCAGGAAGCAGGAGATTGGGGACTACAAGCTTTACGAACAAGGCCGGCGTGCAAGAATTAAGCAAGAGGGAAACACTGCAAAACACTTATATTGCTGTCTAACATGGTAATAACCATCCTCGTCCCGTCCTTTGAGCCTCTGGATTGAAACCCAATGTCGAGGACCCTGCCCGAGTCTGCCACTCGTTATGGTCTGGTGGTCCTCATGCTCCAGCAAAGGAGGGCCAGGCGCCAAACTTGCGGCACCTGTTTGTGAGCGGAAACAAACAATGCCGGTCAGTCTGCAAGTCCCGGCTTGTTTGAACTTTGGGCAGGCTTCTCACACAGGTCGAAGCAATCAGCCGGAAGTTGTGCATACCCAAGTGACTGGTCAGGGGTCCAAGGAAAGATGCCAGGAAGATCCCCTTCCAACAGAGA
>CAJNIZ010006290.1:0-17931 GCA_905231905.1 Symbiodinium pilosum
GCAAGGTCAAGGGTTTAAGGTTTAAGGTTTAGGGTTTAAGGTTTAGGGTTTAGGGTTTAGGGTTTGGGGTTTAAGGTTTTGGGTTTTGGGTTTGGGGTTTAAGGTTTAGGGTTTAGGGTGTAGGGTTTCACAAGCCCGGAGCCCAGACCTTGAGCCCTGAAGGCCCCAGTTTTTCGAACAAGTTTGATCACATTTTGAGCCACTCATTTAGGCTCACTCTTACGATAATTTCTAGTATGATTACTTTTTACTGTTGCTATGGTTATCCCTAAACCCTAAACCCTTATTATCACTATAATTAATCCCTCCCTTCAAGCTCACATGGAACTTTTTCAAGGTGCCCTATATGTCAGGCTACCGGGATGAGAGGGGAATCACAGGGCTATTTGGGGCTTGGGGTTGGAGTGCCATGCCCTACGAGACACAGAACATGCCACTCCTAAACTTTGACGCAGGGCCAGAAGTCAGCGAACAGATGCTATACATTTCCGAATTCTAGCCCCAGATCCCTTTTGCAGGGTCCGGGGAACTTAGTAAATACGCTAGTAGCCCGTGTCTAACCCAATAGTAAGCCTAGTTATCCCCATCATCATCATCCGACTTAGTAAGTCCCTCTGGCCCTCCAAGCTGCGCGCAAGCGTATCTGTATTTATAATACCCAACTATCAGTCCCGTAAGTCATCTAAGATGAAATTTCAAAGATAACTGGGCTATAATTACCCTGACCTCGAAGTCAAGTCCGTAAGCCCTAAACTCTATACCTCAGACCCTAAAGCCTAAACCCTACACCCCGGACCACATGAGCCATAGTCTAAACTCCTAGTATCCCCCTTAATATCCCCTATAGTAGTCCCCTATATAATCCCCTATATAACCCCCTCTAAGGAGTTTAGACTATAGCTCACATGGGAGCGCAGGAACTATTGTCAACTTGACTGCTGCCAAAGCCAAAGTCAAGCGAAGTTCTGGCGGGGTGCTGGTGGAGGTTCATGGGGTCTACCCAACTTGAGTAGTATTTTACTTAGGGGTACTATAGTACCCATCATAGAGTAAGATTCTATCCTCCCTTTGGGATATAGTATTCTATATAAGGAATATAATCTTACTAGGTTTCAACCACCAAAAAACCGCTACCCAGTTTGGGGTTTAGGGTCCAGGGTACTGCCCAGACTGGAACCAGACAGACCATAAGGGAGGTTCCATCTGTTGCATCCTCAAAGGGTCTTAAGCGCTCCAGGGTTTAGGGTTTAAGAGTTTATGGTTTTTCGGGTTAGTCTAGGGCTGCAAAGATTGAAGGTTTGAAGGGTCAGGGGCTTAGGGTCTAAGGTTCAGGGCCCCCAAGATTCGGGTCCGTTAAGCCCTCATTGGATTAATCGGGAGAGGTTGTGGCTTTCTGGATGTCATTGAGGCTCCTTTCATGAAGGAGGTCATTCAGTTGGAATAGGGTCTTGGTGTACATTGAAATTATGTTATGCCTTAGGAAATAGTATTCCCTTAACCCTAAACCCCAAACCTTAATGGCAAGTATTCAGGGTTCTAGATTAGAGTTTTCAGGGCTTTCTTGTTATTATGGGGTTAGGGTTCCTAAACTCATCGCGTAAACCCTGAATCCTAAACAGCTCAGTCGTGTAGGGTTTGGGGCTTTAAGGTTGATAGTCTGCCTTTCAAACTCAAGCAGTTGAATTTGGATTTAGGGTTGAAAATGCTGCAAGGACTTTGGAGGCTAAAGACACAGTTCAGGCTTCAGGGGCCCTAAGTCATACCCCCTTGAGTAGTATTTTATTTGGGGATACTATCTTACCCAATATAGAGTAAGATTCTATCTTCCTTTTGGTGTATAGTATTTTATACAAGGAGTATTATCTTACTAGGTTCAACCACAAAAACACTACTCCCTTGAGCTCAATTCCCTAAGCCTAACCTCCTTCACACGCACAATTCTCACACCTCTGAAGGCCCTCTGCCCTGCAAGCCCTAAACCCCTAAATGGTAGTTTCGCAAAATAGGGGTACCCCAACATAGACCCCAAAGTACTATAATCCTTATTATGGGGACCCCAAAAAGGTACCGCTAAATCTTCTCCCCTTCTACCCAGACCCCTGGCCGGATCTAGAAAGTAGAAACCCCTTAAGAAATTACCCAGTAGTAGTATAGGGTATCGTATTGGGGGTTCCACCTTCTAGATCCTCCCAGGGGTCTGGGTACGAGCGCTACATAGTTGGGCGGGGAATCGGGTTTGGGGTTTTACGTATTGGTTTTTAAGTATGAGTGTAAGGGTTTTTATGAGGGCCCTCTATGTACGGAAACTACATAGAAGTTGAGGGTCTACCCTAAACCCTGAACCCTAGACCCTGAACGCTTTAGCTTGAAACAAACCTTTACTTCTTCAAGCCTACCTACTCAGTGTTTAGGTACATCCGGCCTCAAGCCTAAACCTGAACCCAAAACCTCAAATGAGCTATAGTCTTAATTCCTTAAACCGGGTTATATAGGGGATTATATAGGGTGTAGGATTCGGGATTTAGGGTTTATGGTGTAAACTCCTTAAAGGGGGTTGTATAGGGAGTATTGTAGGGGTTATTAAGGGGGATAGTAGGAGTTTAGACTAGAGCTAAAATGCAGGTGAACCGGCGCAACCTGCACCTTCTGAAGCCTACGCGAGAAGAACCCGCCAAAACTGCAGGCAGCCGCGGTAGAGCTGGAATAGGTTTGAGGTTTAAGTAAGCTTCATATCGCAGTTTCCCAAAAATGCGGGTCCCCAAAACAGATCCCAAATGCTGCAATCCTTACTATGGGGACGCTCCACAAAGGGACCCCTCATTTTCGAAAACCCACATATCTCTGGGTTCCTGTCTACAGATACCCTTTAGACATTGAAGCCCAAACATTAACCCTAACCGGGTTTATAGCGTTTAGGGTTCTTATATACCCTTTCCCCCATTGCGAACTCCCCTTCCATTGTTGGTCCTTTCTAAGAGAGGCATGATGGCGGGCTCAAAGCAAAGGAGGGGGTGCGGCTTGGGGTTACCCTAAACCCTAAATCCTGCACCCTAAACCCCCATCATCCCGCAACTCAAGACCCCAAAACCTGGACCTCAACCACAACCTCCTAAACCCTAAGATGTAGACCCCTTCGAACAACCTGAACCCCATATACCCTTACATGAAGTGAGCTTTTGATTATAGATCTGAGTTTTTGGTATATAGAGTTCCTTAGGAATAATTACCGGCGGGCGTATATATTTCGTGTCCAGTTTGGGGGACCTTAAGTGAAAACAACGGGCCACAGAATCCCTGAACCTCCTAAACCCCCTAAACCCTAAACCTTAATCCCTGAACCCCAAAGTTGCGCAGGCCCATCGGAGGCCAAGGTGGCCGGAAAGCGCAGCCGCGAGATTTTGGGGTTACCGGCAGGTGCCCGAGGCCTTTGGGAGGATGGGATACCCTATGCCCTACAGTCCCCTTTAAGTAGATAGAATATGGTTTTGGGTATATTATAATAAGATCCCCATATACCCCATATTCTCTCTACTTAAGGGGGACTATAAACCTTGAACCCTAAACCTTAAAGTCTAAACCCGTAATCCTAGACGTCTGGAGGTTGGCGTATGAAAGCGCGGGAGGAGTGGGGTTTAGGAATTCCCTGGCGCGCCGAAACCCTACACCCCAAACCCTTAACCGCAAGGTGTACGGATCACTTGGATAGCCAAGATACCCAGTTTAGGGTTTAGGGTTTAGGGGGTGATGGGCTACTATACGCTTTAGGGTGTTTAGGCATAGCTTTACAAGCGAGGAAGAGTTACACAAAAGCTCCATTTTTGGAGTATTTGTTTTACCCTGTCACATTCCCCTCATAATGACACTTTCCAAAAAGAATCAGAATCAGTTTCCCCCCTTAAAACCGTTCAAAAAGCCCAAAAGCAGGAACGTGTTTTAAATTAAAGGCCTTTTGTAATCCGACACCCTAGGCCCCAAAACCTGAACAAACTTCAATCCCAAAACCCTAAATCCTAAACCCTAAACCCTAACCTCTAACCCTAAATCCTTAACTGAGGGGGAGGTCAGAATCCCAACCTGGACCCTCCCACGCCTTTCTAGGGGTGCTGATGAGATTCCTTATCCCAAAACCATACTAAGTTCAAAAAGGAATTTCATTGGAGGGTCCAGGTAAGCCCCTAAGCCCTTAAACCCTAAAACCCTGACAGCCTAAACCCTTAAACCCTGAACCCTTAAACCCTAAGCCCTAAACCCTAAACCTAAACCCTTAAAGCCCAAGCCTAAGCCTGGGAATATCCTGAAGCCGAAGGAGAACTCCAGAACGTCATGGCCGCGGTACCCCCCGCCACGTTTTGCGGTGTTTGTGTGTTTAGGGCTTAGGGGGATACAGAGAGAGGGCTTCAGGAGTTCTATAGAACTTGGGGGTTCTATTGGGCTTATGTGACGGGACTTCAGGAGGATTAGGCAAGATAGTTAGATAGATATTAAGAGGTTGCTTCATAACGTAGCGGAGTATGTACAGAGGGTTTAATGCTCCCATATATGATTTGCGCAAGGCTGTACGTTTTAGCATTGAGAGTTTTGGGCATCCAAAATATATTCTGAGCTATATTCTAAACTCCTATTATCCCTTGAGAACCTCTGTGACACTCCCCTGGGGATTATATAACCTCCTTTAGGGAGTTTAGACTGTAGCTCATAGCCGCCCATGCCGTGCCCAGTGAAAGAAGACGGGCAGGCAATAAAGGCCACTTTCAAATACGCTGACAACTCTCCACATATTATGTATAAGAAGGGCAGCGCATACAATATGAACGCGGAGGTTCTTGCCGATCTTGTTCTTGCCATTTCTTGCCTTTTCATGAGGTGGGCCGGTGCTGACCTAGATACATGAGCGCTCCAACAGTTTTGACCTACTGGGCCTTTGCTACACTACCAAACATTAATTGATAATTTCTACCCAGCGTTGTTGAAATTATGGTGCTTTTGGGAAGAAGGTTCTCATCTTGCTGGGTGAGTGCCTAGCCTGCCCAGAACTCCTGACCTCTACCCCTGAGGCTTAAGCACGGAAGGCGGTTTAGGGTCTAGGGCTTGGGTCTGAGGTTAGGGCCAAACTCCAAACCCAAAGCCTCAAAATCTCAGCCCGAAACAAACTCTAGATTCTAAAGCCCAAACGCCAAACAAACAACCTGAAACCCTAAACCCCAACACGACTCTAAGCCCAACCGCTAAACCACTAAGCCCAAAGCCAGACAAGACAAATCCTTACCGAAACCCTCAACCTTAATCAAACCTGAACCCCGAGCGCAACGTCCGTCTCTAATTCCTTAGCCTCTACTGCAAGCCCTAAACCCCTGAAGCCCAAACCCTAAATCCATAAGAACTCTTCATTTAAAGTTAAATGATCTCCATGAATGCCAGAAGGCCCCTACATTAAGCCCTCCTAAACCTTAAGCCCCAAAACCCTAAACCGCATAAGGACCCTTGAGGCGCCTAGGGCCCGTGGGGTACTTAAGGATTACAAAAGGTGACTGCATGAAGCTTAGACCAAACAGGGCCCTATATAGTCCCTATAGAATCCCCATGGAATCCCTAAATGACGCTGAAGGCCCTTACATTAAGCCTTAGTCCTAAGCCCTAAGCCTTACCTCCGAAGCGCAAAAAAAACAATCCTAAAGCAAACCTTAAAGCCCTAGTTAGCCCAAAACCCCAAAATCGTAAAGCCATAAACCCTGAACTCTAGGACATTCTATAGCCAGGTCGTAGCTGCAGAGCTCGAGCGCGGCTTGTTCAAGGGCCTGGTGTGCCAGCGTCCAAAAGAGGCTCCAAGCAGGGAGTTGTTCAGAGCTTTAGGGTTAGGGGTTAGGGTTTAGGATTTAGGGTTTAGGATTTAAGGTTTAGGGGTTAGTATTTAGGATTAAGGGTTTGAAGTGATGGAAACTGGGTGCTTTCTAGCCGTGATAGAGCAGTCATATGGGGATTGGAAACGCTTCAGAAAGCTAGGGACATGGAGGTTGTTTACTGGATTTTGGGTTCAGGGATGTGGGTTTCATGTTTAGGGTTTCAGGGTCTTATCAGGGATTATGTTCGAATTAGATATGGTATATGGAGAATTTGGGGATAGAATGCTGTAGAGCTCGATGGAAAGGAACAGGGACAACTAAATGGAAGCTACGATTATATAGTTGTCGACACGGTTCCAGGGGGCTTAAGGCGCTGAGGAAATTTGAGGAAATGTCAGGTCGGAGTTTCGCCCTCGCAAGCCTTACCTATCCCCTATATACGTCCCCGCATTTCAGCCTTATGTAAGGGCACCCACCTGAAAGTTTCCTTAGCTCTGGTTTAATGGCTTTTCAATTCAGAGTTTGGGGTGTTGGTGTTTGGGGTTTTAGAAATTCAGGGCCTTGCGGCTTTGGCTAAGGGTTCAGGTTCAAGGGTTTGGGGATGTAAAGCTTCAGGTTTCGGGATTTAGGGTTAGCAGCGTTTAGGTTTTAGGGGTTTAGGGCCAGGGTTCGGGCTCAAGGATCTACGGATTTAGGGCCTAGTGCTAGGGTTTAGGATTTCAGCCACGACCGTAGGAGCTTTACAAAATGGAGGCACCTTTAGGGACCCGGATACTTGGAGGTTGCAAAAGGATTTCATGGGTCCACCGTAAGGGTTGATTCACGATCGCGGTTTCGCTTAAGTACGTTAACGTTTTATGTATCACATGACTTTTATGTAACAGAACGGCACAGGCATAGCAGGTAAATGCAGACATAAAACATGAATGCACGGCAAGTTTGTGGTCGGTAGAATTCTGGTTTTTATAGTTGGATTCTGGCTGGCGTGTTCTGCTCGCTTGTTCCGGCGCCTGGTCATATCAATGAGCATTCCCGGATTTTTCAATGGTGCTCCGCTGGCAAAAGTAAAAGTCTTTGCTAAAGAAGCATTAACCGTGGCAGTAGCAGTGGCAGTGGCAGTAGCAGTAGCAGTAGCATTAGTAGTAGCAGCAGCAGCAGCAACGGCAGCAGCAGGAGGAGTAGAAGTAGTGGCCGCTGTCGGCGTCATAGCGGTAGGAGTAGTAGTAGTAGCAGCAGTAGTAGCAGTAGCAGTAGCAGTAGCAGTAGCAGTAGTAGGAGTAGGAGTAGGAGTAGGAGTAGGAGTAGGAGTAGGAGTAGGAGTAGGAGTAGTAGCAGCAGCAGCAGCAGCAGTAGTAGTAGTAGTAGTAGTTGTTGTTGTTGTTGTTGTTGGTGGTGTTCTTGTTCTTGATAGCGTAGAAGTGGCTGGTGAGCTGTTTCAACACCGCAGTGATGCTATGCAGAACGATGCAACTCAATGTTTGAAAGTACTCAGCTTTATGTGGCAGCATTTCGTGCTCAAGCATTCTCGGTTGTGCTTCTCAATGTCCGATGGTCCCAGGCTTGATATGTTGGTTTGCGAGCACTTCATGTCCAACATGTCTAGCCAATTCATCTGCAGGTTTGTTACCACGATGAAAAGCGCAACATTCTGAAGGCGGGTCGACAACTCCCATCCTTGCAGAATGCTGTTCTCATCGCAGGGCTGCAGGAAGATATTTCGCCTGATGGACGAAAAACAGCACCTTGAGCCCTGCAACCTCTACACGCTGGCCCAGGCCCCTGTGTAGGGTGAACATAGAAAGCTAGCTCGTTGGTACCCAGGCACTGTCGCAAATGAAGACTACGGACAACGCCGGCAAGCTCGATGCTCGCATTGAGCTGCTGCCGCTCGGAGCAAGCAGGAGGTTTAGCAGCATGGCGTGCTCGTTTAACTGTTTCTCCGGCGTGTGAAGAGGATCGCCAAGGTCCACAAGAAGCGTCCGTTCCAGCCTCTTGTATCTTGCGCGTAATAAGCACATGCTCCTGAACAAGGTCCAGCGTGACATGGGCCGAAACGGACGCGGAAACAGCTGACCGAGTGCAGGTGAAGCTCCGCTTTGTGGACGCAAAAGCTGGCCTGCCCGCACTCAGGATTATGCGCGGGCGCATTCTCGGCCACGATGATGTTGCTCTGGTCGACTCCAGCGAGGTTGCCCCCCTCCCGCACCTGCCGCGCCATGTTTGATTTGAGTTGCGTATCAGCTTAGAGGTTGCAGCCCAACTATCATACCCTAAGCCCTAAACCCTACATTGTAGTTTCGATTTTCTTTTCCATGATCAGTTATCCATATATAGCCTGGCTTAGTGCTTACGGGGCTTGGGGCATAGAAGGGCGCAGGGATTGTCTCAGAATGCAAGGCCAGCAGCCTCAGAGTGAGGAGTTTCCATGAGACGGGGAATGAAAAACTTGATATTGGGATAAAACAGGGTAGCATAGGACTATGTAGGTCTATAACGGAACAGAAATTGGAAACTACTACAACATTGGCAACTCGTGAAGTTCATCAACCGCCATAAAACCTATAAGTAGGTAGAATATGGGGTAGATGGGGATCTTCTTACAAAGTACCCATAGCCATATTCCATCTACTTAAAGGGGACTATAAACTCCTAAACCCTACACCCTAAAACCCTAAACCCTCAACCTTTAGACTTGCGAGCATCACAGGAACGACAGTGTCCATATTCTCGACCGGAACATACGTATGCGAGGATTGCAGTCAAGACACCTTACCAAGGTTTAGGGATTGGGGCTCCCAGTCACCTTAATAGGAAATTTATGGAGAATCAACTTGAGCAGAAAATGGAAACGTAAATGGGAATGGCCGTTATACAGGGGTTTGAAAGGGATAATGACGACTATAGATCATGGCCCTAGATTCTTTGTGTAAGTGTGGTAGTGGGGTATCTCAACTTCACTTCAAAATTATGCTCGAAATTCATCGGCCCATATCTCAGTAAACAGGAATCCTGAGCCCAAGACTCACAATCCGAAGCTCCCAAGTAAGTCTACATCCCCAAATGCTACGCTGGGTTGCCGTCAAGGATAAATATAGCCTATAAACGATTGTATGAGCTATTGTCATTATTAGCTTTATCAAAGGACTGGATACAGAGGTCCTTCTTGTACTTTGGTAAAGTCCTGATTTCATGTGGTCCTTAATAAGGAACACATGTCCAGTAATTGTCTGAGTCATATTGCCTGCAGTTCATTTGAAGCCCACTCATGATACTTGTCTAGGGCTCCGTATGGCCCTTTAGGGTACACATGAGTTTCAACAGCTATATGATCCCAGTCTCCATGTCATCATTTGTTTGATTCTCCCTAAACCGCGCTCCGTTGTTGGGGTATCGGGTTACCTGTGGGCATTGCCTTGGAGGCCCCACAGATAGAAGTTGGATGGGCTGGCCAGTGTAAGAATTATGAAGGTGTAGGGTTTAGGATTTAAGGTTTGGCTGGTTTTAGCACTTGCAGTGCCGAATGGAGCCCACTTCTCGACGTGAGGCGACGGGCCAAAGTGATGCCCGGGAGCAGAACACCAAGATGTTGCTCGTTGAGCAACAGAACAACAATAGCAGTAGCATTAATGATAGTAGTAGTAGTAGTAGTAGCAAAACAAACTACTGCCCGTGAGATCATCGCACGTTTGGTCCGCCTTGGAACAGACGATCAAGATTAGGGTTACCAAGGGATATAGACATAGAGGACATGTGACTACTCTCCGACAAGTTCCACAGTCGGGCAAGGCCTGCACGAACCTCACCCACGCGATCGGCGAACGAGGTTGAAAGCACGTTTTTCCGTCATGGCAACGTAATTCAAGTGGTTCAGGGACTCAAAGGGCAGAACCAGAGAGCCTAAATCTTGAGCGGCAAGCCCTGAGGCCTCACCTCTTTGGAAATAGAACATGCGTGTAATCCCTCGTTACTAGTGTTGAACTTGAAGTGTCTCCATAAGAGACCTTATATATAGGGGGCACATTGAGTGTTAGGGGTGCGGGCTGCTTCATATCAGTTCGAAGGGATTTATTTGAGTTTCCCAAGCACCTGGTAAATCTTAGTTGGGGTAACCAGGCTTTCCCCCTTCAAATCCCCAACCCAAATCTTCAATCCTGTTCCTAGCGCCCTTCACCCTACCCTAAACCCTAAACCTTAAACCTTGGCCCACCAAAAACCCTCAACCTTGGCTTAAAACTCAAATCCTACATGGCCAACCACAGCCTTAAAACCCTAGACCCTGAGGTAATACAGGGGTCGGTTTAGGGTTTTAGGGTTTAGGGGTTCCATCTACAGCTATGGTATAGGGTATAGGGTACCTCAAATTTATTATGGTCCTAGGTTCCTTACACAGCTATGGTAGAAGGTACCTCAAACTGACCTTTCAAATGATGTTGGTATTTATTCAGGCCCCGGTAGTGCTTTTCCCAAAGCTAAACCGGTGGTGGTTTCCGGCCCTTGGGTTCCGGAGTTCAATCCTAAACCTTCAGACCCTAAACCCTTACACCCTAAACCCTAAACCCTAAAGCCTAAACTCCTTAAACCCTTCAACCCTTGGGTTCCTGAGCAGCCTTCAGGTCTGGGGAGTTCTGGGAAGTCAAGGTGCAGGGTCTATGAATCCTTACAGGGGGGATCTACGTTCCAAATCCTCTCAGGGGGTCTGGGTTCCCTAAACCCTTAAACCATTAAACCGTTAAACCTTTAAACCCTAATCCATAAACCCTAAACCCCTAAACCTTTAAACCCTAATCCCTTTAACCCTTAAACCCTAATCCCTTTAACCCTTAAACCCTAAACCTTGAACCCCTTCGCCCCCTGCAGGCTGCTGATTCCAGCAACGCCGAGGATACCAACCTTGACCTTGCAGCACGGCGACACTTCGGCAAAATTGGCAGGTTTAGCAACCCAAGGGTTTTAGGGTCTAAGGAGTTCAGGGTTAAGGGGTTTAAGGAGTTCAGGGTTTAGGGTTTGAGGTGGGTTTAGGGCTTAGGGTTTAGGGTTGATTGTGTTCGCAAGGTGAGGTAAAGGAAGCTGAGGTACAGGAATCAAGCCCCAACATAAGCGCATATTGGATTCTACAATAAGGATCCTCTAGCCCACCTACCTTCAGCCTACCTTGTGAGCCACCTGCAAGATGGATTGTTATGTGTGCGCGTGTTGGGTAAATAGTGCCCCAACATAGGTTCTGATTTTAATACATTGTAGCCTCTCTTATAAAGGACTCTCAAAAAGGAGGCCCATATTTGTAGCAACCCCTCAGGTATGCTTTCATTTTCTTGTGGTAACCTCTCAATCCCAAACCCAAACCCTAAACCCCTAATTCCTAGACCCTAAACACTAAACCCCTAATCCCTTAACCCAAAACCCTTGGCTGTCTGTGGGCACATGTTTTTGCCCCTCGCTGCGCATCTTTCTGCTTTAGCCTGGAGTTTGTCTTCTGGGCATGAGGAGCACGAAGATAGGGTTTAGGGTTTGGGGTTTAGGGTTTGGGGTTCAGGGTTGAGGGTTGGGGGTTTCGGGTTTAGGGTTTGGGGTTTAGGGTGTATGGTTTGGGGTTTAGGGTTTAGGCTAGGAATAATAGAAATATAATAACGTGACAAGATAGTAATAATATAGTAAGAAGGGTAAGAATTGTAATATGTTTCCTTTCTTTTTTATTTCCACATGACTCGTATGCCTTATTGTTTCAAGGACGGTGGTTCTTGCTACTTTTGTGTTAGCATTGATATTTGCGGCTGTAGACGTTGGAGAGGCCGCTATACAAAGCTGTCAGGTTCTTGCAGAGCCAGCCCCTGAAATTAGAGAGGGCTACCCCTGTTCTTTCAAACCTTAAATGTCAATCGGAGTGCCTTCAAAAGTAGAGACACGTGCGAGGTCCTCACATCAGCTATAGTCTAAACTCCCAGCATCCCCCTTAATAAGCCCTATAATACTCCCCTATATAATCCCCTATATAACCCCCTTTAAGGAGTTTAGACTATAGCTCACATGAGGAATTTTGACAATTAGGATTGATTTAGGATGGTTCAGGGCCCGCAGTTGTTGGAAGGTAATAGGTGGTTTTTACAAATCGCGTGCCCGTTCCTATCTGCTCCCAAATACTATGATCCGTATTCAGGGACTCCTGAAAGAGACCTTGGTTCTTTAAGTTCTACCCCTAACATACTATGGTAGTTTCCATTTTCTTTTCCATTATCCCTATATAGCCCCAATATTATACCCTATAATCCTTATATACTTCCCTTAGGAACCTAAACTAGCAGCCGTGAACAACCAAGGAGATGAAGAGAGTGAATTCGTGCAACAGCACGACTCAAAGAACAGCGAGGCACCGGCGTAAGTTTTTCGGTCCAAGAGTTGTTGGTTCAGGGTTTCCTACTTGTCAGTGTATGGTCTTGCGTTTTTGAATTTAGGGTGTAGGGTTTTAGCATGTGAGCACCTAGTGCTTTACACTTTTTGGGGCTTTGTGTTTCAGGCTGTTTTAGAGTTTGGGGTTTTGGTTTTAGAGTTGGTTTGAGCCATTGAGGTTTGGGTTTGAATATCAGAGTTCATTGTTTCCAGGTTTGGGGCTTGGTTTAGGGTTTTATGGTTTTGGTTCTTTTTGGTTTGGGGTTAAGGGTTGTTGCCCCAATAACGGAGAATCAAATTGAATACAAGATGGGACATAAAATCAAAAGTGGGATTGAACCTTTGGTTCGGGTTTATAGTATCCGTTGTAAACAGAGGGTTTCCAGAAACGGGGATCCTTGGCAACCTAGGCAATGAAAGGATATTAGAGAGGGATCGTGTAAGGACTGTTTTGGGAAACTCCAAATACTTTAATTTTGAGCTTATTTCCAGAAATCCCCAAGTGTAGCCCGAGGAGGAGTCCGCTCCTGCACCGCCTTTGCCGAAGGCAAACACGGCACCGCCAGAGTTGGAAGGCACCTCTTGGGGGATAGGGTTCAGGGTGTAAGGTTTGCTGCAAAATGCCACGGTGGCAGTGATGGGTAACCCTGATTAATGAAACCCCCTCGTTTTAAGGGCCTCCATATTAGGATCTCTATTGTCGTCCCGACTAGGGGGAGGGGTTTCGGTCATTGGCGAAAGGCAAGTGTGCAGGTTGAAGTTTGGGTCTGTTCGAAGCTGTGGAGGGAGCTTCTGCGCGGCCCAGGACTGTGCTGAGGCAGGACCATTTAGTATGAGGTCGACTTGTCACCATGAAGGGTGAGGGGCGTAAGTGTCAGGGTTCAGGCAAGGCTTAGGGTTCGCGGTGTAGGGGCTTGGGATTCAAAGTCTGGGATCTAGGTTTCAGGAACGCATTTCTGACGGGTTACTTCCTGCAAATCCCACATCCCCCACATCCAGACCTGAAGGGAACACACGCGCAGCGAGCCAATCTGCGGCTCCGGCGCAGCAAGCTGCTGAGCCCCATGGCTTCGCTGACTTGGGGGTTCATGGTCTACAGTAGGCGAAAAGATGTTACTGTTTGGGGTTTCGGCTTGGCGCTTTAGCTATTTGGGTATTTCTCAAGATGATTTTGTAGGGGCCATAGAATGGATTCAGCCAGGGGGTCGGCAGCCCATAGGGTCTCCTTAAAGAGTACATAGGGGCTATTTGGGGGGTTCGCTTCGAGCTTAAAGGTCTGAGGGCGTAAGGGTTTCGGAGTTGGACGGGAGCGTAGTAAGCGCAAAACCTTACTTACGGTCTCTTTTTGGATAGCATAAATGCGGTTGGGTGCTCAGGAATTAGCACTTTCCCTGCTAATTTTCGTCGAAAAGGCAGTTTAGGGATTGCAGTGTAAGGCTTGATTTGTCTGAACAGGGAGCCTGGGCATCAGGATAAGGGTTTACTGTTTAGAGATTCGTAGGTTCCCCTACTTTACCCCTCATACCACTGCTCCCGAATAGTTTTTGTCGTATTTAATTTGGGCTAATTGAGGCTAATTAGGGGGAATCTTGAGGGGTAGTATAGGGGGGCGTAGTATGAGAACCCATGAAGGTTCAGCGTTTTGAAGCGTAGCGCCCAAAGGTGTTAAAGTGGTATGGCACTCCACTTTAAATCCTCAAGGGACGCCGCACCCCGATGTCAAGTATTGATTCCAAGCGCCCTCATATGTTTGGCGGCGTTTTTGAAACCAGGGTGTGTGTGTGTGTGGGTGTGTGTGTGTGTGTGTAGCAGGCGTAAGTCCCAAACCCTGTTTATACGAGTTAGTGAAATCAGTTCATACAAACATGACACACTCCAAAAACCCTCATATTAAGAGCTCCGTATCAGAGACATGATATATTGGGATGTACATATATACATCTATTCCCCGGGTCGGATGTCGAAGATCTATCAAGAATTCCAACTTGTACCCCTTGGGCTGTACCCGTGCAGTTGGCGGTCCTTGTAAAGGAAGCTTAGGGCATTTAATTGATATTTATACGGGGTCACTTGAGCCAACACCAGCGTCAAGCTCAACAGCCAAGACCGCTCAAGCGTTCAACTCGAAACTTGTACACCCCAAAACTACAACCCGTAAACTACTCTCACTCTCACTCCGACTCTCACTCTCACTCACTCACTCTCTCTCTCTCTCTGTCTCTCTCTCTCTCTCTCTCTCACTCACTCACTCACTCACTCACTCACTCTCACTTTCACTGTCACTCTCGCTCGCACTCTCACGCTCACACTCACTCACTTACTTACTCACCCACTCACTCTGTGTACACACATATGCTATGAATATACCGTTGTTTTCATTTTCTCTCCCCTTTCCCAACAGCCCATATTCCCCTAAACCGTAAACCAGGAATCCTATTGCAGGTCACATTTTCTTTTCCACTCCCATATATTACCCCCCTTTCATGTCCTTCTCCCTTCCAAGTAGATAGAATATGGCTTTGGGTATATTGCAAGAAGATCCCCATATACCCCATATTCTATCTACTTAAGGGGGACTATATCCTCCTGAAGCTGTCCTGGACTGAGGCCGTTGCACGCGAAGCTGGTAGAGGTGGAAGCTCGTGAGAGGAAATTGCTGGCGAGGACAAATTCTGCAGCAATGAACCCCTCTAGTGTATACCCTATAATCCCTATATAACCCCCAATAACAACATACCCTGTAATCCGTATATAGCCCCTATATACACCGTCTTTTCTTTGAGGGGGCATCTTTGTAAGCATGGTTCTTTGTGTTCGCACTTCAGGGCTTCAAAATTCTTGCCCAGTTTACTTTCCCTGTGAGTGTCTGAGAGAATGGCTGTGCTTTGGGGGGAGCTCAGGAACTGTACAGTTAGGGTTTAGCGTTTAGGGGGGTTATGCATCTCAAGCGTCCTTACCCAGGTGTCGCAGAACGTGGTTTTGACACAGGGCATAGCTACGGAATCTGGACTACTTTTTTTCGATGTTCTAAGAAAGATGATGCACAACACGTGTTGATCAAGGAACATGCCTAAAGCTATGCTGGGAGACCTCATGTGATGCGAGGTGCATTTCTGAACCAAAGGGTGCATCGAGGTAGGAGGCATTTACAAACCCCAGCCCAAACCTTAAACTGGCCTTCTGTTAGCCAGGAATGAACGAGTGGACCATTTTACTAGTCCCTAGATACCCCATTATAGTAGTTGCCATTCTCCTTTCCATTTCTTCATTCCCAGCTAACCTAGGGTAAATAAACTGTACAACATGCCTTCGTGTTTCCTGCTGGTTCCTCTATGCACCGGAGGCCAAGTCCAGAAAAAAACCATTTGGGTAGTTCCCAACATGTCCCATTTTCAGTACCCCTAAATATTAGGTGCTGTGATATGACCAAAAGGGGCCCATCAGTTTGAGAACGACTCATTTGGGTGCCTAGAACGCAGGTTCAGAGCACTGAGAGCTTCGTGCATTCACCGTCTTAAAAAGGGCACATTGCCGTTCTCGTTCAAACTCATCTGCTCGTTCGGGACGCAGCGTCTGCGGTTATCCTAAACCCTATACCCTACAGTAAACCCTCAACAAAGGCCAGTGGGATCTTCGCTTGAGATTCTGCGCTGGCACCAACAGCATCCTAAATCCGAAAACTTGGAGGGATTCTGGAGGCGACTTGGAGGGTAAGGAGGACTTAGTAAGTAGATTAAGAGTGGGAAAAATTAGGTAACTATATAGGTTATAGGGGTTATTTGCCTACTTACTAAGTCTCCCTGACCCTCCAAGTAGGCATTATTCCTATATAACCCCGATATAACCCCTATATAAACCCTACATAATCCCTATATCTTCGACCCTCCAAGTAGGGCACGCCTCATTATTAGCAAAAGTCGGGGTCAGAGCAGGGTTACTTCCTAAGGTACTTTCAGGTGGGTCGTTTTCCCATATGGGTGGTTGTCAAAATTATGGTCCCTTTTTGGGGACCCTAAGTATAAGGATTATAGGGACTATATTGGGGTTTTATGGCGATAATGGAAAAGAACATGGAGACTACTATATTGGGGCTATACTATATATATACACCCTAGTAGTCCCTTTTTGGGTACCCTAAATATTAGGTGCCGTATTAAAATAGGGATCCAAAAAGGGACCATCATTTTGACAACCACCCATATTAAGACCTTTTGCAGGCCTTCCGTTCCGCCATCAGGCCCAGCGATATAGGCCTTAGGCAAGGGTATCGATTATAAATCAAACCTCTACCCACCTGGTAACTCCTTATCTGGAAATTGCTTCAACGCTTCAATCTAGTCATAGTCTACGCCCCCCCCCCCCGGACAGACCCTAAGCTGCCAATCTGAAAATCTGAAGGCCGAAGTCTTTAGACCCTGAGCTGGATCAATGTTAGGGATCCTTTATATATATATATGGTTTTTAGAGGGGTTATATAGGGGTACATATTGGGTCATTGTTAGGGATCCTTTGTACGTTTCTCCCGTCTCCCTGACTTCCTGGGCAGTTCGTCCAGTAGGTGGTAGCAAGTCTCATGCGTGGACTGGGGACGCTGTTCGTTGCAACGGTTTTAGGGTTTAGGGTTTATACTTTTCGGGCTATGGGATTCTTTCTATTTACGGAAAGCTTGGGCATAGGGCTTCAACCAAAATGCAACAACCACTAAAACCCAAACTCAAACCTCGGAACCCCAAAGCCCAAAACCCTAAACCCCAAATCCCTAAACCCCAAATCCCAAGCCCGAAACCATAAGCCTTGAATGCTGCACCCTAGGTAGCTATAGTTTTGTCTAATGAGAATTACTATTCCCGAATTTCACTATAGTCACTACAGCCCCAAAACTCTACACCCCAAATTCTAAACCCATGGTACATGATATAAGCAGATGGCCGAAATCGGAGGATAGAAGCGCTGGAGAAGGAGAACGCAGCGGTCGTGGAACTTTGCCCGGTGTTGTTTGGATTTGTGGTGCTTGTCTTATTGGGGCTTAGTAGGAGATACGGGGAAATTTTACATAGGGGCTTTTTAAGGACTATTATATTCCCTTCTTCCGTACGAATAAGCACCGGTAATTTTTTCTTGAAGGCTAAGTAGCGAAAACAGATCATAAATGGTCACAACCTACTACAGCACCTGATAGGTACCGTCTTAGGTAATGCAAGCGGGTCCTCGGGGCTTTTAGGTCTCAGGTGCGGGGGCAAGTGGGAGGTTTGTTTTTGACCGCGCTAATGGTCCAAACCCCCACAGGAGCAGAAATGCAACCACCCAACAAAACCCTTGTTGGTTTGGGGCTTAGGGCGCAATGTAGCAATGGGGTCATTTTGGGGAGGCGTCTTTTTTGTTGGATCCTCTAGGGCGTGAACCCCAAACCCTATAAGTAGGAGTTGTGAGCTTCAGAGCTACAAGGCTTAGAGTTTGAGGTTACATCAGATTTTGTCTAAACTCCTAAAACCGGGCTATATAGGGGATTATGTAGGGGACTATTGTAGGGGCTCTTACGGGGGATGCTAGGAGTTTAGACTTTGGCTCATATCACTGACTGCTCCTCATGAGTCACCTGCTCGCATGAAAGGAAATGGGGTTTAGGGTTTGAAATGGCAGTGTGTACCTTATAGCCTTTAATCCCCAACCCTAAACCCTAAACCCCAAACCCTAAGCCCATGCCCTT
>CAJNIZ010006291.1:2123-20302 GCA_905231905.1 Symbiodinium pilosum
CCCCCCCCCCCCCCGCCCAAACCCTCCCCCATAATCCCAGGCTCACTTCGTGAGGTACTAAACGAAGCTCCCACACGGGGAGCTTTCGTGACAGAAGGCTGCGCAAATGTGTGGTACATGAATGCAAGCTGCCTGGCTTCCGCTGTGTCCATTGCTCGAGACCAGCCTCAAGCAGTTGCTTGTTCTGATGCTGATTCAACCCAGGAGGGTTGCGTTGGAATCTCAGAGCGTTGAGTTGTCCCAAGTGGCCTCATCTGCTTACATCCCAGTCTGAAGCTATCAGAGGCAGTGGTGTCGCGACTGCAGAGCATGTTTATGGCATTTGTGGTGCATCCGACCCAAAAATCCCGGTTGTGCTTATAGCCTGAACTTCCGGCTTGCGGGTGAAAATGGATCCAGGACTTTGGGCAAACCATGATGCGAAAAGCATGTATCTTTTCAAGAAGCGCTCAGCGGTAGTTAAAGGTTTGTGCCGTTGACCTCCTCAAATCTGAGGGAGCACCCAAAGCGGATGCCTTTTGTCTCACGAGAACCCAAGCCCGCCATTGTCAGACATTATGGAGGCTGCCCCGTCCAATTCGCATGGACTTCGGATTCAAGGCTCTTCTGCATCTCTTCCTGAGGGTCTGGGACAAGCTTTGAGCCTTGGGAAGTCTTGGGATAGAGCTTAGCCTAGAGCCTCCAAGTTTTGGGACAATATTCGGGGTTGCTACTGTCTTCATGACAAAGCTTAAAACTTTTTGGACTTTAGAAGGACTGCCAGAAGACAGTTCAAGTCATAAAGCCTGCCCATGTTCAACAATGGAACTCGCTACACAAGCGGTCCTGAAGTGTCAGGAACTTCTTGGCGGACGTAAGGATGACGGACGAGAATGCAACCGCCTTCACCACAACTTCCTGAGGCAGCTTCGGATTGCTTTGTTACGTAGCACCTCTACGTTCTGCCTTCTTGGTTGGACCATCTCAGACCCGATGAGCTTCTCTCCAGAAGTGTGCGGAGAATCCTTTCCCCTGAACCAGCCTGGAATCCTCATTGTGAGGAAGCTGCACGTAGTTTTGAGCCCTGTTTGAACCAACCTGGAGCCATGTTCAATGCCTGTAGTACACGCACTCCGTGCGTGCGCACCTGAAAAGCACGCAACAACTCCGTGAAACCTGAAATAAGCCCTAAAAACACGTTTTTAGATAGGCCCCTTGCAGAACCTGTGAATCACCGTCGTACAACTTGATATCTGGACCAAACTCCAAGCCGCCGACACGGCTGCGTAGGTATTGTTCCCACAAGTGCTGCCGAGCTTCCAAGATAAAGCGCTTGTTGATGGATACTCGATAGACTACGAAGCCGAGGCCCTCACCTCTTGGGCTGCAAAACATTTGGTTGAGTCGCTCCATGCCCTTCTGGCAGCCTAGAATGCCCCGAATGCCCCTATATGCGCCTCGATTGTACTGCTGGATGAAGGCTTCAGTTTTCTTTATATCGTCTTCACTTGCTGCCTGGGCCGTGACGGCAAATTTTCGCAAAACCAATTATGACTTGCGGGGAAGCTTCCACCAAACCAGCACAGCAAGACTAAAGCAGCAAAGACATCCTTCTTCTTCGGCCAGTTACTTCCAAGCTTCGAAGCCTGTTGAGCTTGTCAAGGACTCGCTCACAAGCATCAGATACGTAGGCAGGAGCCAACAAGCACAAGACGCCCAAGGGGAAGTTTGTGGTGACCATCAAAGTGACCTTGGCATTTGGCATGTCTTGTTTTTTGGTGCACGGCAGGCCAGGAGACTTGGTTCCTCATATGAAGAAAAGAGATCATACGCAGGAATGCAAGAACAGCCGGCCCGTTTGCTGCATTAGTCTTTAAATGCCTGAGAGGCTACTGGCTCGCTTTCAGTCAGCGCTCTGCCGGCTTCAGCTATTCAGATTATTCAGCCCAGCAGAATGGAAATCTTTACGACAATCTGAGGTATGTATGCCCATCACGAGATGCTAGAATCTGAATCCGAATCACACTCGATGTACGCGGCGCTAGTCTTCACTAGAATTTCCAATGCTGTTTTCTCATTTATCAATCAATGGTCAGAGCGACCTGCAGGATCGCCATTTTTGGGTTGTGCCGAAAAACCTCATCCATCACGATGCGGTTGAACCTCAGCTAGGCTAAGAGGTTCACTCTCTCTTTCAACAAGCTCCGTTCCAATCAATAAATGCGCTCAGTATTGAATTCTGGCATTAGGCTAGGGAACATATTTTGACGTAACAAAAAATGGAGTTGTTGTCCGAACTCCGTACCGCGCCTTTTTGGGCCAAGAATACAGTGTTCGCGCTACCAGTTCTCAGCAAACCCATTGCAAGCCCTCAGCAAGCGCTTCTCCATGACGTTACACTCCATAAGTTCCAAGCGACCAGCGGGGACCTACCCAGTGCTTACCGACTATCGAGGGCTGTCTGAGTGATTGCCAAGGCTTTGCCAAGCTAGAGTAGGGGTGCAAGGGGCGAGGGAGTATCATCATTCAGCCCAGAAACATCCAGACAAACGCGTAGACGACGGTGAGCACGGCAAATCCCAGAATCGGCTTGCCCGCTTTTTCTCCGAGGTCTGGCAAGATCTGATACGCGAGCTTGACGCATTCACGATGAGCCTGTGCTAGCGCAGCGGTGCCGACCTTTTTGCCGCCATCATCCCCCTTCTGCTTCTTGAGTTGCTCCTCTATGGCTTTAAGTCCCATCTCGACTCGTGTCACATGCTTCTCTGCGATTCGAGCCACAATGTAGGAACTCAGTACAAAGTACAGAAACGAGATGTGCAACAAGCAGAAGTTGATGATGTGCTTCGCTGCGCCGCCAAGAAGCAAGGCGCGAAACAAGCGCCTAAAGATGTCTGGGCCAGCATTTTCGGGCTTGTAAAGCACCATGAGTGGTGGAGCCGCTATGCAGATGAAAACAGTCGCAAATGCCAAAGCAAGTGTCGGTGCGGCTGGAAGCAGCATCTGACGAAGCTCTGATTGTAACTCTGAGTGCAGGCCTTTTGGACAGGGCTTTCCAGCCTGCAAAAGGACATTCTTTTCAACTGCATCCTTCCCGAACACGACCTTCTGCCCAATCACAACGTTGCAGCACAACAGGCACAGCAACAGTCCCTCCACCAAGTCAAGTGCCCTGAGATTCTCTTTGCGCTTCTGGGGCGGCAAACAAGGTAGTGGTAGTAGAGCCAGACACAGGGGAGGACCACAAAAATCACAATCCGGCTTAGACACTGGTTACGTAGTGCTTGTTATTAACAATCAAAACTCCAGAGCTGTATTAAACACTAGCCCTGCGGCAGGCTGGGATATGTATCGGCGCTCACGATGTCAATGTAGTTGGCTGCGTTCGCAGCGGTGTAGATAACAAAGAAGCTGATGAGGCTGTAACGCGTGACGTCGTGATCCAGGATCCCTGACAAGGATGACTCCTTCAACTTGGGTACTGTCTCCCAGGCTTCAGAAAAATAGACTTGAGCAACTTCCTTCGCCTCGGAGGTACCTTGCTCCTTTGGAGGCAGGTCTTCAGACTCTCCAGGGTGGACTTCAGGGTCTTTCAGGGCTGTCTGTTGGCAGACGCTAAACAGGAATCTTGGAAGAGCGCAACAGGTTACGAAGCATCCGATGAAAAACGGCACTGCCCCTGCAAGAGCTATCACCAAGCCAACGCAGCCAGCTGCCTCCCCTCTATCAATCTCCACATTGTAAGTCCCAGTGTGCTTCTTCACCAGCTTATACCTGCGGGAGAAAACAACCTTCACGCCAAACCTGAGGCCTAGAAATCCTAGAAACGCTCAAACAGAAAGATCTTGCTCCTGCACATCCTAGGTGCCATACAGCGCGAAGTGCAACCGTACTTGCATGGCTCACGTCATTGTTATCAAGCATGCCAACGTGGTAGGTTCTTGGTTGGAGGTCGTCTTGTCCGGGCCGGTCTTTCAAGTAATCCACCGGGCGCTTTCCCTGAATGCTCTCCACCTTGGTACCGTAACCAACCTGATAATCAGGGGCAAGTACAACGCCAGGCGAGCTGCCAGAGGACAGGTTCGCGGTCCATTTCTCGTTTCCCGTGATCTCGTCTACAACAACTGTGCCAGGCGTGCTCGCTTTGGCAAGGTCCTTGCCTGTCCTAGGTTCACTGAATGGCTCCAATAAGGCATGAGGTGGCACTCTATACTCAAACTGCACAACAGAATGTCCAGGCTAGCCGCGCAAATACACTCAAGAAGGAGAACACCACGAACAGCAAGAATAGCCATGGCCATGGTATGTCATGTGCAACTTGGTAAACATCACTCCCATTGTTGCTTTATTTGAGTACTGCCACTGCCATGAAGGTTGCACTTCCTTTTTTTTTCAGTGAAAGCCTGGCGGAGCAGTCAGGAAACCTAGCGAGGCCTTAGAAAGTCCATGGATTTAGACCCTCACTTCAGGTTTTGTGGCCCTGCAAAATGCAGAATGCAGTGAATGCAGCATAGCTTCTTTGGCTCTTCCTCGCCCTGCTCCTCCGGGGCCTCCGTTGTGACTGCAGGGCGGACCGACAGCGCGCCTTCGGTGGCTCTGAATGTTTGAGCTCTTAAGCTCTTGAGTTTTACGCTTCTCGGACGGCTAAGCGTTGCGGTACTATAGCAAGTTCTCGCACCAAGGCATGACGGCCCTTATTATGGCCTACGTCCCCTAAACTAAAGACTTTCAAGCCTGCCCCCAGCTTTTGAGTCGGGTAGCCAAGGACAAGCACAACAACATGCGAGCGAGGGCCATGGCTGCACAGCAAGTCGACTCCCTTATTACTGAGCTAAAGAAGACTCTGGTAACCAACAACGGTAAATCCCAACAATATTGCTCTTATGATGCGTTGTTGCCTTCCCTGCACAGCACCAGGAAGGCACAGGCAATCTTAGAGATTTCAAAGCTGCCTTCCCGTCAGCCCCCAACTGATCCTAGCAGCACCAGTCACCAAACTCACCAGTGCCTGCGTATGGCTTATCAGCAGGATCAGTCAGGGGCTATGATATGAATTAGCCAGCCCCGGCCCCAAGGCCAGGCTCCGCGAATTTGGCAAAGCTACGTGGAAGCCGCGTCGGTAGGCTGTACCAATGGCTGCAGGAATGCAAGCATTGCTCCCACTGTTTGCGAGTGCTGCTCGACGCTGCTATGACGACGGCGTTGGCTGGAATTGTGAAAACCGTGTTCCCCGCGCTTGCACAATCATCCCGCGAAATCATGCTTTCTGATGAGGACGTCACCGAGGATTACACCAGTGTCTCCAGGGGACAGGTGCATCAGCCCAGCAAGCCTCCGGCACGCAAAAGGAATCCTACATATAAACAAACCCTTAAGCTCTCCCGTGT
The DNA here is from genome assembly GCA_905231905.1 of Symbiodinium pilosum. NCBI lineage: Eukaryota > Dinophyceae > Suessiales > Symbiodiniaceae > Symbiodinium > Symbiodinium pilosum. The sequence continues at coordinate 7,490 of CAJNIZ010006291.1, forward strand.
GAAGGACCGACCTACGCAGCGGTTCGGGCTTTGGCCAGGTTCGGGGCAGCGTGGAGGTGGCAAACGACCGCGATCCAAACCGCTGCAAATGTTTTGAAACAAGCAACACAACCTGAACAATAAAAACGCAACCACACGGTCATGACAATACAAACATTGACAAGTTGTATGCTTGAAAACCTTGAACAACGACAAGAATGACAAGAAAAACAGCAAGTGATGATGATCCTACCGAAGCGGTGTGCCACAACACAGAAACGGCTGGGAGTCAGCAAGCGTTTCGGTCAAAGCTGCAAATAGCTCAGACGAAAGCCGTCGATCTTTCCGTTCGACACAAACAATACTGCTATGTCACAGACGAATCAAAAGCTAAGGAGATTTCAGTAGGATTTCTGCCGTGGCTCTTCAGGCTGTAGCTGAGCAGAAAGCAAATCTCTGCATGAGCGGAGCCTCTGGAGCTGAGCTCTTGATCCAGATCAAGTCTGGGCATGAACTATCTTTTGCGTTAAAAATCTGCAGAAAAACGATTTAACCCTTGCCCGAGAGCTTGATGTGCCCGAACATGTCTTGAGAGGCTACTGAGGGCTTAAAACGCCATCAATATTAGTAGTGCTAAGAACATGAATAATATTAATAACACGAAGAACACTGACAACACGAAGAACATGCTAGGATTACTGCTAACAGTACAAATCATTTCACTTTTTTGGTTGTGTGTGGTGCATTTTGTTGCTTTTGAGGCGTGTCTGGGCTGCAAGAAAGCCAGGATGCAAGCAAGAAAATAGGGAGCAAGGAAAGAAGCAAGGAAGCACCAAAGTATCCGCATCTGCAACTGCCACAGGTGCGTGTGTCTACTGCAATGCAACTCGCTCACGGCCATTCATCACAAAAGGCTCATGTGTACTGTGGACTCCCAAGTCCATCAGTACATGGGACCTTCGGACCTGGGCCACAACAAATGTTAAACACGAGCCCACATCTGATGCACTTTGCCTCATAACCCACACCCTGACGACGCGGAAAGAATGCAACTGGGAGGTATCAGGAGAGTACGGGACTATTTGCTCGCGTGAGGGCAGCTTCAGGTTCATTCCTCAATCGTGCGCGCCAAAACTGATAGAGGGCAATCAGCGTCGGCTGAACTTTCTAACATCGCCCATCCACGATTGCAAGAAGCGCGAGAATGCAATGAGAAGCGCCTTGCCAAAGTCTCAGAAAGCCACCTAGCACCCTCCCTTCAGCAGCGTTTAACGCCTCAGTCATGCGCGCCCGAGAGACTTGACATAAAGGAGGGTACCTGACAACGTTGGGGTATCTCCCACTACTTTGTGCAGCCACAGAATTAATGCCGTACTGGCCCATGCATATGCAACATCAGCTAGAGATCACAATTACGAAGATCTCGTGCGTCATGCAGTTTTGTGTGGGGCCTGTGCGCCATGCGCAGCGGCCATGAGAGCTCGGAGGCAAGCATGGCTTGGGCTTAACTCCGATACAATAGTGTCGAGGTGTTCGGCATGTGGAAGGCTAAAGGCTCGGAGGGCACGGGACTTCGTTAAGAGTCTCAGAACAAATGGCATGAGAGACAGCTTTGGAACTTCCTGTACGAATACTATCACTCCTCACAGCTGCCATAGATTGGACCTCAGCAGCTCGGTTCCATCATTGTTTTGGGCTGCACTCCCCAACGAAGAATATATAGTCCAACATGCAAGGGGAACAGTTGCTTAACAGCCTCTACATCTTGACACGTCGTTATCAGTAGACATGGCCCCAGGCTGCAAGCAGCTTAAATTGCAAGGATTGCCGGAAGAGGTTGCGGCTACGGATGGCCAGATGGCTGCAAGTGTGAATCTCCAGATTCGCGGTTTGCTCGTGGGTGTTGAGGAAAGGCGTGCAGCAGTGTGGAGGGTGGATCGAGCGCAGATCCGGTAAGGAAAAACCTCTGAGCTGTAGGTTGAGAGATGTCCATTGTGAAGAAGAAGCAGAAGAATCTCTGTAAAAAGGTGTTAGAGGTGCTGAAGGATGCCATGTAACATATGCTGGCAGTAGATCAACTGGAATAACCTAGCTTCAGGGCAATGTAGACGTAGAATATGATGATATGACGTAATGGTCCTTCTCCGCTGCAAGGTCCAGAAACTTCAAAAGGTCAACCTCCGAGCGCAGAACAACAAGATATCCCAAACCCTAATTCATTTGAAACTTCTGGCTCTTCCGCAATCAGTTGACAGCACCACCCGTCAGTACTGCTTGAAGGGTCGACCCCATGATCTCGTTCATCATGCTGGGGTATGCGTCTGGGCTTATTTCAAACCAATAGCATGACCTATCCCGTTCAATCCACGCACTCTATCTCGTTCCTTGAGGAATGCTGGGATGCTATAATACTGGCGGGGCTAGATTTCTTCTCTGTCATGTAAATCAACGCGGCAGCTCTCATGGCAGTAGGATCCCGTTTTAGATCCAGATCCAAAGCTATGCCGGGCTTCCTGGGCGGCATGCACAATTGTTGACGCTCACCGCCACGCCGCCAGTGTTTCTGCCAGCCTGCGCCGTCTACGAAGGTCAGATTTGGGATTTAAGTATTATAGCTCAAGGTGGGAATGTGACGAGGAATTGTAACATGTATAAGCGGCGGATGAAGAGAAAACGTGACAAAACAGCGCCAGACGCCCTTGGAGTGCATCTTTTAACATGCATGAGAAAGCTTTCAATCTGCGGGAGAATGGATACGAAATGATCTGAAGACGGTAGCCATGATCGCAGCATCCTGGCGTCGGAGATGCCAGCTGCATCCTCAGAGACAACTGGGCAACTGCTCTCACAGCCAGAGATGAGCTTGCGAACCCACCAAGCCGCATATCCCACATGCTTAATGCTGCATCTTCAGTCCTTTATGACATTGGCAAGATACCCTGTACCAGCAACCCGGTCCTTCTCTGCCTGTGCTGCCGCTACTCGAAGGTAATCCTCCTCGGCCAGTATTCAGACTCAGACCACTGGAGAAGAAAGCTTCGGGGCAGGGGCATACGGGGAACATGCATGCGTTCTTGAAACAATCTGAACTTCCACCCAGGCTCAAAAACTTTTAAAATGTGGGTGTCTTTGCAGACCGCCGAGCTCACAGGCAACCGCAGCAGGAACGGGGCTGCTCGAGCGGTCCCCGCAGGGCATGGTAGGTTTGCATCTGCCATAGCATTTGAGGCTTGCTAATTTCTCAGGCATTCCTTGGATACCAAGCCGGTACAGTGTCCTTGTCGTTGTGTCTGTGTGGGGTATTCGTTGAGATGCATACATCTTTGACGCTTTGATTTGAGCGTGGTATGCAACCAGGATCAGGCCCGCAGCTTCTTCAGGCGGTGCGCGCGCAAGTCGGCATGAAACTGATAGCATGAATACACATGCTCACCGTTGCGAATCGGAGCCTGAGAATCTGATTCCTGTAGCTGGTCTGTTACTATGGTCAAGAGTCTTGGATCTGAAAAGGTTCCGTAAACGGCTTATGATCTGATCCCTTCCTCGAAATTCCAATTTATGCTTCTAACCGTCTGGTACGGGGTTATGCTTCCTATCGTGGGTTGTCGACAGCTTTTCAGCACTGGTGATGAGAAGATTTTTACGTACACAACACCGTGAACGTTGGGCAGTTTACAGGACGTCAGCAAGTATACATGGTACAGAATGTGGGTTTGTGCTGAGATAAACACATCTAACCGCCCTCCAGCATGTTCATAAGAGTATGACAGTATCACATATCACACAGCTGCAGTTCAACTTGCGAGACATTGCTGTAGCGAGTGGTCTAGTATCCATCCGCTGGACGATGGCAGAACATCGCAGTTCTGCTGTGATGATCCCCGTACTAAGTTCCCCTCAATGCGGAGAGCACCCGTGACCAGCATGAGGCAGGATATCTGAATTTGGTACACTCAAAGCCCCAGAAGTCAAATTGCTTCAAGTTTAGGCGTGGGTCCTCTTCCTGTATGTCTTCCTCCAGGGCGACCCATCATTGCAACATGCTGTCAGGAGACCCCCGCCCCCCACGAAAGTACCTGCCAAGCAAGAAGCTGCCTCCAAAAGCACGACCGAAATCTGAAGCCCAGCTCTCGCCGCAACACCTTTACATGCCCTCACTCTCCCATGCTCTCCCATGTTCTTTTTGCAGACTGCGTATACTTTGAGTCGATCTACGGGAGGCCGTTAGCCTCCGCCTCGCTCGCTGCCGAGGCCGCCAAGGCCAAGGCCCTCTTCTTGGCCTCCAAGGCCTCCAGCAAGGCCTTCTTTTCCCTGCTCTCTTTCTCCTGGCAGTGGATGCAGTGGATCTAGAACTCTTTCTTCCTTCTTGAACTATGAAGGGATGTCGAGGAAAACACACACCACGTGTCAAAGTTCAAGTCAACTATGCAGTCCTCCTCTTGCTTGCAGAACTGCATGTAAGAAGACCACCTGCGGCGTCTTCAGAACAATTCATCCTTCTCCATGCGTACTGACTCATCATAGGTGTGCATTGTGTCTTAACTCCTATTACTGTTACTATTGCTCCTAACACTGTCATTGCTGTTAGCGCCCTCGCAAATGCAGCTTGGAAGCATCTCGGCGTTGACACCGCTCAGGGCCTGGTTGGCCTGGGCCTCGGTTTGCGCTTGCACTTTCCTACTCATACAGGAATTACGTGGGGAGGTTATCCACTGGTGCTAAAGGTTGGTCATGGGCCAGTAGATCATTGCAACAGCCGGCTTCATAAGCTGAATGATTTGATGTTGTCAGATGTGAAATCTAGTATGCTGCTTGTCTCTCTCCCTACTACTCCCAACATGATAGGGAAATCGCCATCTGAGCGTGCCACCTGTATCACATCTTGCTCTGCTCTGGCGTTTATGTCGCTCTCAAGCGCCTGCTCAGGACAAGGTAGCGAGGCCCTCTCTGTGCCTGCGTAGATAGCGCAAGACTACCTGGGGGTTTGTGAAGGACTCACACAAATGCAGCCCCCAGAAAACACCTGAACCCAAAAAAAAGCAAAGGTTCAAAAATGTCTGTATGAAAAAATATGTACCAAGTGTCTATGGACACGGTGCACCTACATGAGATCGACTGCGCAGGTGTGTGCGTGTGTATGTACATGTATATATATATGTATGTGTGCATTTACATACTGTACATACATACATGTGCATAATGTATCTGTTTCACATTCAGATGGACATTACCTTAAATGACATGGCTGTAAGGCCTGCTCCTGCGTCTGAGGCTTGGCGAAGCTAATGGCCACCTGAAGCCAGGACTTCGAGGGGCTTCGCCACAACGCAGACTAGTAAATTCTTTTGACAATGCCACGGCTGTGGCTTTTGCTTTCTTCTCACTACGACTCTAACCTAACCAGAATACTTAAAACTATGTTTTATGGTGCTGCACACATGGCTTCAGTCAAAACTGCTTTTCGTATGATGCCTGGTGTACTGCCTTGCCATTGTGGGAACGAATAACATTGCCAGGATGACCGTTATGCCGTTTCGCATGCTTTGCCGTGACTTCTCAACTGGCTTTCCTACGGCGTCCATGAGCACTAATTCTAATGCTGTTGCTACCATCTACGATGTCGATGGTTACAAATAACCACTGATGCTGCTGCTACCACACTAATTTGTCCCAGCAACCCCCAAACCCAGTGCCCAACCCAACAATGCATACGGCACCTTCCGCGAGTCAATGATGGAGCCCGCGGCCAGCATTCGGTTCTTGGCCTGAAGAGCCTTCGCGACGGAGAGGAGGGTGTGGGGGGAGAAAGGGCTTGACCACGGCAACAACACCGGCTGTTTTTTGGAGGTTGTCCAGCATGAGGGCACTGTCTGGAAAAAAATCCTATGCCAAGATCTCAGGCCAGAAGCGCTCACTGCAGAATCCCAGCCCTTTGCTCTCCTATACCCCTAAACCTTAAGCCTGCACTCGAAACCCTAAATGATTTGGGTGCGGGGCATCGCTCACCGAATAGAAGTTCACGAAGCAGAAGCCCTGACCAGCACCACCGGATGAGCATTGCCAGCAGCACAGCGCACTCAATGCCAGGGCAATCACACATGTCATCTGCACGAACATGTTGATGGTCAGGATGCTAAGAACAAGAACAGCCAAAACACATAGACACTCGTGCGATGTTGCAACGGTGGTCTGAGTTCGCAAAAATCGCTGGGCAGAGAGTTGGCAGTCTCGGCCTTGGATTTCCTGGTTGATCTGTCCACCATCATGCGGACCTCGGAGTGCTCTCAAAAGAAAAGTGCTCTGGGCAGCTCAAAGGCTCCCTCTCCCCGTGATGGGCATGCTCCATATCCCAGCATAACCATGATGATCGTCACGGTCATCTTATTCTTTCAAGCACCGACAGTCTTGACAACGCTTCGGTAAATGCTCGTAATGCCACGGTCGTTGCTTCTGCTGCATTCTGCCCAGCTGAGGACTGAGGACAGCACGCCTTTGACTACTGGAACATGAGATTGGAAGGCCTCGAACCACGACTTCAAACTTCAAGAATGAGAAATAGCCAGGCAGCCAGACTGGATGATCACAGCATTCATCACACAATCTAAAGTGCGGGAGTGGGTCGGACATGCAGCATCTTCCGGCCGGCCTTCTTGATTTTGGCTTCGTCCAACTCTCCTATTAATCGCACCATCAAAGTGTCAGAAGGATTCATCTCGACACCTGCGCTCTCAGCGATGGCGGCGGTTTGGGGGAGAGGTGTACCTCAGGACTGGGTAAGGCTGTAAAGTCGGGCTTAAGGAGCTCCCCAGCAGTCAGCTAGTCCACATAGTTTAGAAGAACGCCCTCTGTGCAAGGAAGCTCGATGGTGCGCCGGAGTAGGTAGCAGAGATGCTGCTGACCATGAACCCAAGTAGCAGTCACTGAGCTAATCAACCCGCTCCATCCCGTCACCACCCTCCTCCGCAACACTCCAAACAAGCAGTGTGGCCTTCCGTGAGGGCAGCTTCTTGTTCTGCGTCGCTAGGTGCCTTGCTCTCACAACAAGCTGTGGAAAAGGCGTTGAGGAAAATCTGCGCAGTGTTTATAGCTTCAGGGTCTCACCATACCTGCAGAAAGGCCTGCAAAGAAACAAACAGGCTACTGTACACCCATCCTAGAAACGCTGTAAAGCTCCAGGACTACACGTCCACGCTGTTTTCCGATCTCGGTCTGATCCTCGCTTAGTCTTGGAGAAGCCCCGGATCACTGCATTGCCCTATGTACTCCCATCAAATGCCCTATAGGCAGTACCATTAAATCCTCAAATAGTCTTTGTATGCTTCCCGCAGACCTTCTCCATGGTCAAGTGCTATTCTGATGGAATGATAGCTCCAGGGTTCCGGACGGCACCGGAGTGCTGCAACCTGTAGGTCCAATGTCGTACCTCACGAAAACTTCAGGCATTTCTCTACTGCGACTACCATTTAGAGCGAGCAGCTGCGCTGCTACTACGACTGCCATTCTAGTCCTCGTTGTTGCCGCACCCCCCTTAACACGGAATCTCACTGGTTGAGCAACGAAAATTTGTTCGGATCATGACGCTGCCAGGCACTGGCCTTGAGCTGGCCGTTGGAGACTCTCAAGAATTCCCGGCCTCACATTTGGGCAGCAATTTTGGGGTCTTGGTTTGAAGTTTATGGAGTTTAGCGCAAGGTTCAGGCGTTTTCCCCATGCTGCCCAATCAGGACCGGATTGCTGGAATCGTCATTGGAACCGGCTTTCTTTAGCGCTCGGCATGCCAAGTCGCTGCAACTGAGGCTGTGACAAGCGTCCTGGTACGGAAAGTCTATAAAAACGAGGGACTGCGACACGTATCTAACCTCGGTCTCCAGGTGCTTAGCTTCGACCAGGCTACGGGGCCCGTACACGGACCGGCTGTCTCAGAATTGCGCGGAGATGTAGCAGTTGCATAGAGCTGCTCGAGACTAAGCAGGGGTTAACTCTACTTTCGAACCATAACCAAAGCACAGCTCAATGAAATGACGAAGAATCCCTAGATTATCGCAGATCAGGATTGCTGGCAGTACCGCTCTTCTGGCCAAGTGCCCAAATGAATCAAAGCAAGAGTTCTGGGTTCACAGCCTCGTCTGGTGTACTGAAGGAATGCTGGATGCAGATTTGTCGAGCTTGCTCCTTGTGTGAACTGCGCTTCTTGAGTCCTAGTGAAATATTGTAGGCCAGACATAGCTAGATTGAAAAAGGTCATATCAGGGACAGGTCCTATTTCAGCACTCTTTCGCCTGCTATCTATTCAGGGATGAGGTTGAAGGAAGAACTCACAGTAAATCTGCAGCTAGCAATTAGCTCCACGAAGATTCTGGTGCGCCCGCTGTCAGCGTAGTCACTTGAGCTCAGATTCCGGTAAGCATATTCCAGAGCTAAGCACGGGAGCCTCTAGGAGCTTTCTTGGAACCAGCACAAACTACGGGAAGAAGGGTACGCACAGCTTCAGGGTCCTCGATGTCTTTTTCAATGCCTGAGCCGATGCACGAGTCAATATGGGCCAGCATCAATGACTCAAGGAATTTGGACCTCAGCTTGTCTTCAAGGACTTGGAGTCTACCACAGCGCCTGCAGGAAGACTTCCTGCTCCCAAGAGCATCACCGTGTTTGGGGTGGCCTGCGGCATGATTCAGGGTGCCTCACATCTCAGTAGAGGACGTCCCCAAGTCATCAAGATTAATCGCATGTTTATGCTGAGCATGACACACATCAGGGCAACTACACTTTTCTATCTATCCTTTGCACCTCAGTATAGAAAGCCCCGCTTAGCGGCGACCGCCAAATGCAGAGGAGACTTCGTGCAGCGCATGATCTGAACAACTGGGAGTCCAGTATGTTAGTATGAGCTTGCTTCGGTTACATCATATCCCTACCTTCATTCATGGACAAACTGCTTGGTATAAGTATGGCTACCACAGCTTGTGTGACTCTCGCGTAATAACCCCATGGTGAACAAGTAGAGTCAGTAGAGTTAGCATTCAACGTATACATCTCCGATGACAGCACAGAATCTATGCCAGCCGCTGAAGGAACTCTGTGGGGAGATTTGGTTCTTGCGTCCCCTTTAAGTCTCGTTATGATGGTGTTGCTGCGTCTCCTCTGGAAAAAGGACTGAGATCCTATACTCTTCAAAATTCCTTATAAACACGTTGCAACCAAGGTTGCATGGTGGATTTGGGGCTTGCACGCTCGAGGTGGCCAAGAAATGACAACCAACAAACGCCAGGTGTCAGCACGAGACGGAATAAGCAATCATGGTGGCCAAAATGATGTAGTAATCAAAAGGGGTGAAAGTACGGGCTTTGATGGTTGCAAATAGATGGGGCGATGCTTCATGCTGTTCAAGCCTGCAAGCCTTCCAAATGGCCATGTCTCAAATCCAGTGTCGCCCGACGTCTTACCACCAAGAATCATGCAAATCTTAGCGGAAGGATGCCCCAAGAGACCAGGATTTGAAGACATTTTCTTGCCCAACTCTGTGGGCAAAGCTGCACACTAGACGCAGTAGCTCACCCGTGCCGCAGCTGAGCTGAAGCAATCCCACCATGTCTCAGTAGAATTATCAAAATGCTGTCTCGGCTTCGGTGCTTTATTCACATGCCATGTTTGTAGTTGTTGTATTTACTCCCTAATCATGGTTTGAAACCCACTCCTAGCTGATGAAACGTAGCATCAGAGTAGTTTACCGCTATACAACCGAGCTTTGAGTTGAGTTAAGGATTCAACGCCAACGCTTCAGCCAATTCTTGCATCATGGCACACTCTAGCATGTCCTGAGAGAAACCCAAAATTCTGACCTGTGCATTTCTCTGGCTTCCTGCATCTGTTTTGAAGCCCCCAGCGGCCGCTTTGCGGCTGCCAGTGGCCATGCCGGGGGCAGTTACACACTGAGGGCCAACTCCGTGGAAAATGGGCTTAAGATCCAGGATGGGGTGATGAGTCGGGGTGGGCGTCCGGGTCTAAGTACATCAGGTCTGGATAATTTTCAGTTGGCAGTCAGCCCTCGAAGCAGTCTCCGGAGAATAGTATCACGTTGCGCCAGCGGCCTGGGCCGCAGATGAGGTTTGGGTCTAAATTGAGAGTGCGTCTTTGTTTTCGAGGTAGCGGTAGAAGGGACTTGATGGCGGAGCTCAGTATCGTCCCTAGCTGATGCTCCTTCAAACGAAGCCACGTGAGCCCCTGATACGAACCAGATCTCCTTTACCACTTCAGCATTGGCTCCACATGGGGATGCCCGGATAGCCAGGGCTCTTTACTAAAGGGAGCCACTACTTCGACACATGACCGTTTTACAGACTTACAATCACTTTTGGAAGACCCCCCGAACTCTATAGGCATCATTGCTCCAGGAGGCTCAATGGCAGCAAGAAAAGCACTTTACAATAAAGTAAACAAAAGACACAAGAAACACTTGTTCAAGATTTCCCAGCAGTGGCAGCAGCGAACTCACTTTACCATTAAGTAAACGAAGACACTTGTCCAAGATTTCACAGCAGTGGAGCTCTCATACCGCAATTTCCGTACTACTTTGTGAAATTCAAAATTGTGCCCATGTCATTTACGCAAGAATTTCCTAGCCCTTAACTCCTAAGGCACCTGCCTCTGACAGCAACCACCCACACCGGAATCATCAAACTGCATTCCCCCCCTCGTCGTAAGCCCCAAACCACTGGACTCGGATGCAAACCCCTACGTAACCTTCAACCCTGGAAGCCTTTGGCAAATACCTTTGCCGGCCTCCGCGCCCGAAGTCGTTGAAGGAGGGAAGTCGCAACGGCTGCTCCTTCCAAGGTGAGCGGTCTGGGAGTTTGAGGCCGAGGTTAAGGACGGATTTTCTGCTTTTAGGTGGCAGTGTTTGGACCTTTCCCTCAATTTTTCTGAGCATTCTCGGGTTTCGTTCTGAGCGCCTCACCAGTGATTTGGCTCATTGTGATTGTCTACCAATCATGGGCATGCAAAACAGAGCAGGCATCATACAATGATAATGGTCCAGCCTCTTTCAGAGACTTGCGGCCATGTCGTCGTACCTGACACTGGCACTCCCTCACTCCTCTTTTCAGCAGGCTGTAGGAATCAAGCGACCTCGCTTTAAACCTGAAGCAAGACAACTTGCCTCACTTTCAAGGCGCTCTTAAAGGAAGGACTTGGACTAGATGATGCTAAGATCTTTCAAGAGAAGGTCAAGACGCCTGCACTAAGCTTCCTCCATGACCAGGTCCTACACTGAGCTAAGTTGCGGGGGCATGCAAATAAGCCATCAACCACAACCCCACGCCCAAAATGTAAACAAAACAATCGACATGTAAATCCCCAGCCAAAAACCCAGCGCACCGAATTGCGCCGGCAACCAAAGGAAGGCGCGGAAGAAGGAGTCCGCATGACAAGCGGCCTTTAAAGTCTTTCGGGGTCAGGAGTTTTTGTGGACTTGGGGTTCAGGGTCCACGGCTTCAAGTTCTTGAGGGGTCAGGTCCAGGGCATTGCATGTAAGGTCCCGGCTTTGTAGATACTACCGCTTTGACACTAATGTGCTGTTCCAAGCTAAAGTCAAGTATAAACTTCGACTGTTCATAGGGAGTTTGCAGTGCTCTGCTGGCAGCAAACAACTTCTCAGGTCGCATGCAGCAACATTGTTCGCAGGGCCCAGGCGGCGCCATGATCAAGCGCTGTGGTGTCATGGTAGCTCGCTGCGGATGTGACCTGATCAGCAAGCTTGCGAGAACGTTGTCCTTTTCGCCTTTGTGGATGAAATCATGTCAGAATCATGTGAATGAGACACGAAGCTGGTGCGACAAGTCAACACTTCTTGCTTCTACTCCTTCTCCTCATCCTCGTCCTCCTGCTGCTGGTATGGCTTTGACAACGAACTACCGTCCATGCAAAACATTGCAAAACAACGCTCCCCCTCGGCCTCGGCCGCGGAACATGCAAGGCCTCACTAATGACGTCAAAGTCCTCAGCTCAAGGTCTTGAAGAGCAGTGTGCACATGAAGGGCAGGTGCACTCATAGCAAAGCAACACAAGGCCAAATAGACATCAAAACTGGTCTTCTCCGCCTCCTCCTGAAGCCCGCCGTCGGCAGGGGCCGCATAGACTTGGAGTCCACGAGCTTTAGCCTGGCCCATGTGACTGCAAAATCAGATCACCATCAACGGCAACTGTGAGAACACCGGAGCCTTCAACTTCAAACTTCCGGCATTCCAAATCCCAAATCCTGAACGCTCAGCCGGCGCGGCCCGCTCGAGCTCTAGCACGTCGTCGTCCACCAGAAGTATGCGACTAAAAGGAACCTTCAAAGGCTCCCAGGGGTCATGGAGGCAGCTAAGTCTCAGTTGAGGCTCGAGGGGCTTGAGTGATGATTTTAGGAAGGCTCAGGGCTTGAGATCAACACGTGCTGCTATTGTTGCTGGCATGACCTTCCCCCATCCAGCAGCACATGCAGGCATCTCATCAGTCGTTGCTTGTACCATCACTGCATTCTTCTTGATGCTTCTGCTACTAGCAGCTGCAGACGCAGCTGTTGCTGCGGCTGCAATGCAACCTCTACTGCTACTGCTGCCGCTACTCAGTACTACTGCTACTCTTCCTCCTCATTTATGTGTTGACCTTTGATGACGGCTACGGCTAAGGAACCCGTGTTTTTTGTTGCTGTTTGGTCCTTTTTGTTGCTGGGTCGCTTGAAGAAGAGCCAGGCAGACCGGTAAGTGAGTGACCTCCGGTCCCCCGCCCAAACAGCAAAAAAAAAATACGCCCACCGGCCAAACAGCAAAAAAATAAACACGCCCCCCGCCCAAA
>CAJNIZ010006291.1:20402-67911 GCA_905231905.1 Symbiodinium pilosum
CCAAACAGCAAAAAAATAAAACACGCACCCGCCCAAACAGCAAAACTACAACAACCGAAAAGCCCAAACAACAAAAAAGACCAGACAACAAAAAAATCAACACTCTTACCCTACGGCTAAACCTGCTGCTACTGCTGCACTCAACGTTCCAATAGCCAACATCTCTCAAAAACCCCAGAACCCCGGTTTTCCATTAGGCCTAAACATGTTGCTCTAAGAACACTTTCAGGTACTGTACCAGGACCAGCAGCACGCCGCCGTCGCCACCGCCGTCGCCACCGCCGCCGCCCGCCACCATCCGCCACCACCCGCACCGCCATTCAGCTTGGAGCTATTAATTCAACGCTCAACATGCCGGGAGGGCCCCGTGCCCTCGGGTTGAACCCAATCTCGGCAGGCAGCCCTTCCTGGCCAAAACTGCTGCCAGAGCATCACACGAATGGCAGAGCGTGAAGGCTTTGTGTACAGCCTGAAGTGTAGATTGTATGATGTGGTTCGGGTATTTAAAGGCTATAGTGTTCAGGTTCATGGGCTGAAAGGTACGAAAGCCAGAATTTGTGGTTGAGACGTTCAATCATGTTGGCATATCTCAGCATGGCAGTACTCATGAACGTGATCATGTTCCAACCGCAGTAGTTACAACACTCATGGCAGTGGTCAGAGCGCGCCTGCCGAGGAGGAGTCAGCCAAGGGGCTTTGCAACTCGCACTATCAATCTATGGAGTGTCCTCTTGGGTTTCTGATGCCCTGTGCCCCGAAACCACAACGAAATTTGCTCTTGGTGGTTTGGGGCAAACTCGCCGCGGCGACAACGCCAGGTCCTCAATGAAGCCAGCCTCCACAAGATGATTTAAAGCTTTGCGCCTGGGATCTAGCCGCTTACCAGGGATTTGCGGCCGGGCCAGGGCTGTAGGCGCTAGACCTGCAACTCGACCTCTACACCATATGTCTGTTGGCGCAAGAAACACAACAACAAGCTCAATGGCTTTGCCGACTGATTTTGACCTTCAAGGTTTTGAGGGTTGGTTCAGGGGCTTTATACGGCACGGGTTGAAAGCCACAGTTTAATGCCAAGTTTTCCCCGCAACACATCCAAAGGCTAAAGCCGTGTTCTATCATGCGCGAAATGCAGTCCCTTCTTCCTTTCAATAGAGATGTCAGCTAGTTTTCTGCTTCTGGGCGCTCCTGCCACGGAGACCCGTGCCTTGTCACAAATTCTTTGAGGTGGAAACTTACACAACAATGCCAGAGCTTGAAGAAAGTATCCCAGGTTGGGGTGTCCACTCATCGCTTGGGGCGCCATGGCAGTCCATGCAGCATTGCTGTATTGACAGACTTGATGGTTGAGGGCTGAAGGGCTGACATGGATTGGGTTGCCCATCCCGCGCCTTGCCCTCAAAGCCCACAGCCTGTCAGCAAGAAAAGGATGCTCACAAGGCTCTGGAAGCCTGTTTTGAGTGTAGAGCTGCGGGTTTTTGGGTCTGCAGCCAGGTCACTGATATTCTAAGAAACAAAACCTTTTGGCGAGTCTGACACGAGAAGCCCTTCTGTCGCCACCCTTTTTTTAACGGTATAGTTCTGCACCCTGGCTGTGAACAAAAGAAGCTCTTACGGTACTGTATTTCGAGACTCCATGCTGAAGTTGAATGGCAACTCTGCTGTATCGCAGCTGGCGACCATTGCCGACTTGCCTGCTTTGAGCCTCTCTATGTTGCCAGGATCACAAACCTTGTTAGACATCTAGGTACAGTACGCGTTGAAACCTTAGCTTAGAACCTCTTCCCCATCCCAAAAGCTGTTTGAAGACAGATCTCCCGTTTCATGTCGCCTTGGCCACAAGCGGAGCGTCGAAGAACTTCAGCAGGCCACTGGCCTCGAGCGCGCTGCGGATGGTCCCCTGTGCGGCAGATGCGGCAGGAAAGCTTCGATTGCTTACACGTGGCTCTGTGGCTCTGCGAGGTTCTTCACTCGGAGAATCCTCCCCGAGAAGGAGGAGTACAGAATGCGGATGCAGGGGAACATGGAACTGAATGGAAGCCAGCTGAGCCGTGATGCAACGTAACGAGATGGAACACGGAATGTGCTATGGAACAGAGCAGGGCGTACACCGGGGATTACATTTCGAGTTCTGTGAGTGTCTGGTACTGATGGGAATTGCTACGCAAGACCCTTGAATATGAGACCCCTCTGGTTCAACAAGCTGGCTGTTATGCTTGGTGCCAGCGATGGCTCCTAGACCTTTGAATTGATGGCGTAAAACGCGCAATACGATGAAAACTAAAGCAGCCATGTACATATGCTTTCATAAATACACTGAAATTCATTGTCTCCGAAGGCTGTAAGACTCCACAGAACGAGAATCCTCAAAACAACAGCATTGGACGCAGCACACGGCCCGAGACCCCAAAACCTCAACCTCAAACCCTCGAAGCTCCTCCGTGCTCTTGGATATGATACCCAGCGATGCTCCATCTGCACGCCTGACCACAGGAGATTGGGATTCCTCGCATCTGGGGCGTTCCACGCAAGTGAGATGGGATTAATCTTGCAGGGCTGGCTCTCTGCCAAGCTTTTTGCCGAAGCGAGCCGGGCGCACAGGCCCCGCAGTCTCGGCTCCAGCATGGCTGCCCTCTCCTGGATCCGAGAAGCTTCGAGGATGATTCAGGTTGGATTCGAGAGGCGGCGACTGACAGCTGAAGGCTGCCCCTGTTGACTACCATGCAACAGGAAACCAAGTCAGAAGTAACTGAAACAGGCGCAGAATCAAAACGATAATGAGCGCAGCTCTAGACACGTTGACGCATGGTTTGGGATTTAACAAAAAAAGGTGCTGTTCTGGGGACCATACCCCAAACTATCAGGCTCAAGCCTCTGGCAGAATTCAACATGTCAATGGGGCAGGCGGGGTTTGTCCATGGTCCATGGGTTTGGGATTTTGGGTTGAGGTCCCGATGCCCTAAACCACCAACCCTAAAACTTAAACCTGCCCTAAAGCATTTGCCCATGGCTTTGACATTCCAGGGCCCGGGCACACAACTCGGACTGTTTGGTCCTACGTGCCGCGCGGTCGCCAGGCGTGGCGGTCAGAGTTCCATCCTAAGAGTTCGGAGAGGCTAAGGCCGTTAGGCTTGGGAGCTTGGAGGCGTCAAGGGAGGCCAAAGGTGGTGGAGACCAAAGGTGACACTGACAGCAACAGGACAACAGAAGAGCAAACTCAAATGATACAACTGACAACCGAAAGACACTGCAATGGTCGTAGCGACGGATCTGCAAAAACGCATGAAGCAGCACTGGCAAGATCCAGGATACCAAACAATCGCGTCCTTTGGCGAGGCAGGTTCAAGCAGTAATGGCAGCACATCAACCTCACGTGGCCCTGTGAGGGCAGCACATGGCAACTTGGCAGTCTTGGGCACTACTCGGTTGCCCATCTCCGTGAGACTCCATCAAACCCGTAAGGCAAGGCCGAGAACGGGACGAAGTCGAAAAAAACCACTGCGACACCGCGTGGGGGAGTTTTGAACTCATCTCTGACCTCAGGTGCAGCTTCCCAGAGCCCAGGAACATCAGATGGCTCAAGGTTCATTAAAACAGGATAGCCACTCAAAAGCTTTCAGGGATCTAGTGTGGCCTGGCTTCGTGGGTTTCTGCTACTTGTGTACTTGGGTGTGGGGAAAGAATCTCAGGCTCAGGAAAACGGCAACGACTCCAGATAGGGGCACTGCCGCCAGGTGCCAAGGGATTGAATTCAAAAATGATTTTAGGGAGCTTCAACTCTTCCGCGTGTGGATGTGACTATACGAGCGGCACCACGGAATAGCGTGTGTGCTGCTACAGGGATGTAGGGATGGCCGGCTTCTCCTCGGAAGTGGCTTCAACCCGTTCATTTCTACCTCCACAGTCTTCAAAAATCTCAGGCAGGACCGAGCAATGGCCTAATCCTACTTGCTTGGACTGTACAAGTAGAACATCTCTGCTTCCCCAACCAACACCTATGATGTCCAAACCCTAAACCTTGCTCAATGGATCCACATGGTAAACCTTACACCCCAAACTCTGCATGCTGAATCCAACGGCGAGTCCTGAGCCCTAAAAGCACAACTTAGGGTGACTGGGAAGCATTTAAACCCAAGCATTTAACTATTGAGGTAGAGGTTCTTGTTGTAATGAAATTAAATGCCTATAGCTAAAAGCTTCCTAGGGTTCCTAAACGACTTTGAATGCTAAAGTCACGCGTACTCTCAGCAGAGCGACGGGTGCGGGGGAGTCTGGAACTTCTTGGCATGGAATGGAATGCTCCTGAACAGGCTCGCATCTTCTTGCTTTCGGATTGGGGATTTGAGATACAGAGAGTGCGCGGTTTGGGATTTGTGAGATCAGGGTTTGAGGTTCAGGTTTGGCGGGTTTGCCCTATCTTCCACAGTTTGTGTATGATGGATTTGCAACCGTAAAAGCTTCCACCCTCCATACAGCTAGTCGTCGACTCGAGCACTTCTACTTTTGTTGGCTCTTCCAAGCCCCAAAGTCTCACGACCTAAACTACGCAACCCAAGACAATCCTCGTGATGTGTCTGCATCTCCAGAATGATTCATCCGACAGAACCGATACTGGCCGCGTTTTTTAATTTCCAAAGCCCAGACCACCACACACCCAAAGCTCTGAAGCCCTCTCGCCAGACCTTCACTGAAGCCTCAACGCCAATCCCGCAACCCTTGAACCGCAAAGCGTCTGAGATTCTGGCAGACATTGAACGCAGTGACATCAATGAGTTGGAGAGCACGAGGCCCCTTGGCCTGAAGAAGGCTTCGGCCCTATGGACACTTAAAAGGTTCGAGGTTTTTTCTGGCCTGGAGAGGGGCAGCAATGCAAAGCGACGGATGGTGTTTGGTGTTAACAGAGGCTGGAACATGAAGAGGGAACGCTCATATTCTTCGAAGGGACAATGTGCCTTTCGGTTTTGGGGGCGGGTTGCGAAACAGATTTACAGCGGTGATAAGGACTTCTGCTGCACTTAGGGGGTTGGGCTTCGCAGCTTTTGATCGCTACTTCAGCCTAATCTTTTATTTGCTTCGAGCGTCTCCACCCTCACTTGGTTGTGGGACACTATCTCATAAATGCGGCAACATATGGAGAGCATGGTATCAGCAAGTATCTGACATGGCATGCCAATCTGCAGACATAACAGTTGCACATTACTGTTGGGGTGGACACTTGAGGGGCGAGCGGCTGGCTTGTTCAAAGTTGTGTTTGTTGAAGCAGTGGGCGGCTTGCCGGAGCTAATCTAGGTCCAACGTAGAAAGTGCAATTGATCACGCCACGCGGATGTGAAACACCGACGTTGAATCGGATCGGTATCGGATCGATCAGGTCGAACCCACCGACCCCACCCCCCCTCACGTCCGCACTGCCGGCCCCCCCCCTCCCGCCCTCCTCCGACCTCCTCCGACCTCCAAAGTTCAGCATTGCAGGGATGCTTTGGGATTGGGCACTCCAGTGAAATAGAATAGATGAGAGGACAAGAGAACTCCAGGAGAACATGGACATCCCAACATCAAGGCTGGAACACAACCAGACGAACATCTGACAAGAACAAGCCTCAAAGCTGAACTCATCTGGGCCAGGCACCTCCGACTTACATTCGATGGCTGCGATGGTGTTGGAGGACCTCGTTCATGGGGCCTACGCCCACTCAAACTCCCTCTACTGCAGGGCTGCGTGCGCACCATGTCAGGCTTACAGACAATCTTCCCACCAAGGACTCTGCGGATTCCTGCAATCCTACCAACTACTGGTCTCGGGAGAGAGGCCCAGGGTGCAAGGTCTGGCGCGGTCTCACGCGAATCTTCACAAAGAACAATGTTGATGTCATGAAATCAGATGAGGCCTTTGTGGGCGGGGAATGTATGGGCTCGCTGCGACTACTGTGTGACCCCCAGACGCTATCCTCAGCTTGCAAGTAGCTGTTCCTTAGAAGTGCCCTACCACATCACCACATTGCTTGATATTGCCGTTGATTCGCGTGTTACAGCTATGCCTGTTCCCACCATGCAGCGGATTAATATCTAACGAATGAATAGCAACGATGTTTTACGGAAGCTTTCGCACTGATTCAACGAGAGGAGTCGTTCCTTCAAGCACCTCGAGTGCGGTTACCGGTATAATTACAATTAGACCGGTGTCATCCGAAGATGTGAGCATCTTGGCACAAGGCACGCATGAGCTTCCTCTAGCCGCAATGACCTTCGACCGGGACCTGGCGGCTTTGGGCTTCAGATGGCATACGCAACCAGCATGTCAGGGTACAAAGGAGTACCAACGACCATCACTAAGAACCACGTCATCACCGGCAACAAGGGTTGCATCGAACACAGGTTGCATACTGCTGCTAATGACCTGGTGGCGCTCATGAGGAAGATAACAGCGTGCCGGGTTTGGGGCATGCTGGGGTTTTGAGCTGTAAGTTTGGGGTCATGCATGCGTCTAGAGCATGATCATATTAGATGTGTACACTCCTGTCCCCAAGTGCCCGGCCAGGCGGGCTGCCCCAGGGGCCTCAGAGCAAGCATTGCAGCTGCATCACTACAGGTTTTTACTGCTTGTATCAATTCTTCGGTAGTGCTGTTGTTGCTACCTAATGTATCTACATCATTAGAAACGTTGATTCTGAGGGGCAACTGCTCTTGCTCTGCCATCTTGATAAAGGTCGTTCTCGCTGCTTTCCCATGCACAATGCCTGAGCCCATGGCCTTGCTGAGGCTCCTGAAAAAGCGCGCACATGTTGCTTCCAGCGAGACTGAACCGCTGCTGTGCTACTGTTGTTAATATTCGCGAATCAACACGAGTCACTGCTGGTGATCCTGGGCTGTTTCTCTGCATTGTACATTGCCTGGGCAAACCCCAATATCCTCCTCGGGAGATTCTGCGCGGTCGAGCACTGCGATGGGCCTCTCAAGCTCTTTCGGTACCAGCGGAAGTTCCCACAAAGAACTTTCTACTTTTTGTCGTTCGGTGAACAGCATTCACATCTAGCTGAATCGTTGGTGGATGCAACAGTCTCTATCTGGTTCTCGCTTGGTGGTAATGCAGAGCTGTTCATGCAAACAACCACGATGCTGGATTCTTCTCTAGCTTGCGATTGCTGAAATGGACCAGCTTCCAAAGATGGCATGACCCGAAGAGCCAGAAAATGCTACGTGCCACAGGGCATGGGCAATAAGGCCTCCGTCAGACCTTGCATGTCAACATTTTGAGATGCAAGACGTGCTTTGCCCTGTGAAACAATGTTGTTTAAGGTTCTGTATGCACGATTTTTGGCATCATAGAATCTCAATGTTGAGCTGCCTGATATGATATGACCTTGCTCACCACTGCTCACCAGCCAGAAAAATCCACACCTTCCTGATTCCTGAAGCCCAAGCCGAAAAGAAACCATGCAAATTCAGCTTTGCTCTGAAGACTCTTTGCCTGGCACGCGGCCGGCGCCGCGGAGTTATGGGCGCGATGACCTGGCAACTGGTCGGCTGGAATGTCCCTCGTCGCAGTTCGCCAACTCCCCTACAAATGCCAAAGCCAAACGAGACCCTGATCATTCCGAGCAAATCCTTGTCGTGGTAGTAATAATCATGCCGACGTGGCCCCTTGACTACCATGCCAAGAAGTCATGATGCAAACCGTTGTAAACAAGAGCGATACAAGTCTTGGACAAGTGCCCATCTTAAGATAACAACAAGCTCGTCTCCGGCCTCTGTAACACTGCCACGCGGGGGCAATGCTCGTAGGGAGCCTGCTTGAAGGCTTGGAAAACCCGGTCGGATTTGGGAGTTCAGGCCAACGTTCAATTGCCTGGGATTAGGGCGAAGAGCAACAGGCTCAGGATGCAGTCATAATCACAAGTGGGGCTACGCTGCTATCATAGCACATGAAGGAACCTGCAGTGTCCGGGACAGCTAATTACTATGTAGCAGTCAACAAGCTTCTTGACCAGCCCCGAAGGACCTAGGCCTTAGAGTAGTGAAAAGCCAATAAGACTTTCAGGCATCCACAACCAAGTATCTGCGATCAAATATCGCATCCCAATCGCTGCTTGCATACCGGTATTTTCTAGCTGAAGCAAAGAGAAAGCAGAATGCTGCAAGTAGAGGAAGTGTCACACGTGCAAACATTCAGATGAATCTCAAGCACGCTTTGCATCCCCGCCCTCGACGAGACATCATAGCAATCCGCTGCTGTGAATCCCAAACACCAATGCTGCTAAGCGCGTGTCCGAACTCCTTAAAGGGAGATTGCCTTGCCTGGGTCCTCATTACCGACATAGACCCTGCCAAGCTTCCTCTCATGGAGAGGGCTATCTGATATCTCGAAATCGCCACAATCTTGCCAACGTGGAAAAAACCTTCCCGCATGACACCTCTTAACTGCATTCAAGGGCCTTGCGCAAGCAGGGCCTTCACACACAAGCCCCGAAACCCTGGATCAGACTTCCCAAACCCTCTCGTAGTGGTGATGTCCTCCTCTCTACCTAGCCTAAACCATCCAGGCTCCTGGCCTCTGCCACTGGGTGCAACAGGAGAGCTCACAGTAGATTGGCTCTCTGGTTCCATGGGTTGGCCTGTTGCTGAAGAACGAGCGTGAGGCTTTAGAGCTTCGGAGGGTAGAGGCGCTTGGAGGTTTTAGATTCAGGCTTAAGGGGTTTCGGGATTTACAGTCTAGGGTCTGGGATTTCGAGGCCTTGATGGTCTTCAAAGTTGTACCGACTCTGGTTTATCATTGACTACTACAGGCATTCTCTACACAACTACTGCTACACGACTTGACACACTGATGATCAGTCCTAGCCCGATAGTCCTATCATGTGCGGCATGACTTGGTGTGAATCGCAATAGCGCGTGGCTGCTGTTACCAACACCACTCCGAAGTGATGGCAGTTTATGTAAGCCATTTCGGCGTTTCCCGCAGTTGAACGGAAATCTAAATTCGATGAATTCCGATATGATCACGGGAATGCCCACTAAGTTGAGTCCTTCTGGTCCAAAACCGCAAACCGTTGATGGCAAATTGAGACTGACTGGCCTCCCAAAATTGGCACAGAGGTGCTGTGGTCCATGCTTCGGCGGGCTCACTCGTCCTCACGTCAGGTGAGGTTCGGGTGCAGGGATCCCATTGTGGTGATTGGGTTCCATGATCCTGGAGGTAGACATAGATCTTCTGATTTCTTGGACCGAGTAGGTTTCCAGCCTGAAAAAACCTCAGCCTGAAGACCCCATATCCTAGACTCTAATTGCACCTTCAATCTTCCTAAGCAATCAGAAGCTGTAAGGGAGGCACTGGCTGAGGGGTCTCTCCAGCGGCCATGCTGACGGCAGCCAGGGCTGCTGCACCGGCAGAAGACTACTCCCAACCGTGCTGCACCCAGCTTTGTTGGTCCTTGCACCCTTGCATCCTCCATAATCCTAGAGCCTAAATCCTAAACCTTGAACCCCAAATCCTTTTCCCTAAACCCTACTTGAGTGAGACTTGCATCTGGAGCCACGTCGTAAGCATGCAGCAATTGAGTCTGAGCATGGACATAGCTACCTGAGCAAAGAGCTCCTACTGCCCCCAGAACACTTGTACATTTTGATACATTTCTCATGCTGCTCATCTGTTGAACGAAAGTCGTGATGACCCTGCACATGTTCACGTACATCGTGCCATATCGCTCTGTCACAGCGGCCAGCGCAGCCAGCTGCAGTCTTCTGAGATACCCCATGCAAACTACTAGCGCAGAGGTTCAAATGGTCCCCTTTTGTCCATACCTACATGAACGAGGAATTATTCGGGGAATTATGCCCCTACACCCTGAACAACATGGGCACCAGCATCATGGCATCTGCCAGCTTCGGGTTCGCCTGTTGTCTCACCACCGGGACAACAGCCTTGGGCGCGACCGGCCTGCAAGCGGATCAGGTTGATGGCGCTGGGACTCTTGGCAGAGGGTACGCTTTCCAACCATGATTCACAAGAGTTGTCCCTGAAATGCTAAAGTCATCCTAGGCCCGAAGCCTTGAGGACAATAACCTGTTGTCATGCTCCAGCGTCTTGTCCCAGAAATTGCGCGCCTGGTCTTCGCCACTCCCTTGCCATATGGGGCAGCAAACCTTAAGGCCATGAAGTGTGTGAGTGTAGGTTTGGACAGCAATACTACGATCATGCCTAGGAGCCCCAAAGCATGGACCCGAAACGCCTCATTCGCAAGGTCTTGCTGTGCTAACAAATAGACAGCGGCTGACTCCTTCGGAAGAGACCCTCAAAAACTGGACCCCTCATCTCGTCCAACGGCACCCGAGGCATGCACACGGAGGGCTGAGGCGCAGGAGCTGGCGCGGCTTTGGCAGGACCATAGCTACCTGAAGAGCAGAGAGGCCCATCTCTAACACAACACATAAGGCTGCCATGCTTGAATTATCTGGGATATCTGATTCACATGAGTGCCCGGTCGTTGAACCAACCGAAACCTGATGCACGCTTCGTTGTGCCGAAGTTTTGCTCCTTGCTGGGATCCTGTGAAGCTTTGCAAATTGCCACCTTCCCTACAGCAAGACCTCCGGGTAGTACATTTGAGGCAACCAAATTCAGCCCGGTTTGGCAAAAGATGATATGACATAGGTGGTTGTCAGCAACTTGAAGCTCTTGCTGAGCCCTCACCGCTTAGCAAGCCCACTTGTGATGTTGCTCATAGCAGAAGGACCAACTACAGAAATGCGAATGAAAAAGTAAAACAATCAGGATGACAACAAGACTAGCTAGCAACGGACACAATGATGATACCCAGGTTGCAGATGACAGTCATATTTGCTTAAACCACAACCGCAAACTGAGTGCACCAGATCCCTAAAGCCCTGACTCCCATACTCCCCCGAATCACGTCCCGGCCTCCTGGATTCACAGGAACAACTGGATTCAGAGGAACTGCTGGGTTCAGCGGAACGGCTGGATTCAGAGGCACGGCTGGATTCAGAGGAACGACCGGATTCAGAGGAAGGGCAGGAGCCACATCCGGGCTTGGAATCATGTCGCCTGCCACGAGCAGGAGGGTCTGGGGTACCGTTCGGGCTTGGGCTTTGGAACCTGTTGGAATTGGGATCTTGATCAAGGTCCAGGGGCTAAAGGGGGGCTCTGTCATGCTCTGTCTAAATCCGTGCCAGATCATGGAGCGCTAAGGATTACCTACGATTTCCTGTTCTGCGGTCGAGCCTTTGAAAGGAGAACTCTTCCAGACCACCATGATGTCAAACCAATTCAGCTGCGGCACTACTTCCCTTCAGATTGTTGAGAAAAACTGAAACTCTTCTGTAGAGCCCCCTGTGGGGCCTGACCTTCGTCAGCGCATGTGCTGATAGCATGCTTCCGCGCGGCTTCTCGCAATGGCTGTTCATGGCAAACTTAAAAAGAAGGCTTCCGCAAATGGAGAGGTGGTCTCCGAAACCCCGCGACACAGGAACAGTTCGGAATAGCACTTCTGCAGACAGGCTTCCGCATGCTTCCGCGCGCACGGTTTTGCGACCCCGAAAGCCCGGAACTAATTCAGTACTTTCTCATATTACTAGAGTGCCTTTGCAAATCCTCTTATGATGTGTTCTCATCCCCTGTCCAAGTTACATCATCATGCTGCATTATAATAGAGCAAGGGCATGCAGTAGTGCGCAGCAGATTATGGAAGACCAAAGTTTTGCCGATGCGCGTATACAAACACATATATTGCGTACAATTTGCCAAGACTACTGTACCATATAGAAAAGCATCCTACATATCCACGCAAGATTCTTTAAGTGGGATCCATCTGTCATACTGACACTTTGACAAGAAGCCAAGGAGGCCCTTGCCTCAACACAACTACAGTAGCCCAAATTACCAGAAGCAAGAAGGATCCCCCTACTGGTGGTCTGCGTTCTCCCGATTCTCAACATGACATGGTAATGGCGCACTCGGTCCACTCGGTTTAATGAGAAGGGCCCGTGCAATATGTTTCGAGGCACACTTACTAAGCTTCAGGCATCTGCTTGGAGACGCAATTTCATGTGTTTCGGTTTTGGGGGTCTTAATGAATTCAAGATCGCCCAATCTAGATCAATCTGCAGGGCCCCCAAGGCCAAGGGCACCTTTAAGAGGAAAATTTATCCTGATATGTTTTGCTCCCCAACTGTCACGGGGAACCCACTAGACAGGGCGCAACATTAATCATGATGGGTACCATGTCAACATGCTGTTGATACTACTCTATGAATGCGGTCCCAAACGCATCCTGTAGCCTGTAGCCGTTACCAGCACTGTACGAACCTCTGCAAGATCCTAAACCGTCAAGCCCAAGACTCCAAACCAAGCCCCAAAACCAGCGGGAAATCCTTGATTCGTTTCCTCCCTTCCCGCAACCCGCAAGAATCTTCTGATTTGCATGGCTTCCTGCCTTTGCTCCAACCTTTCGCGCCGCTGGACCTTAGGAGAAGGGATCTCTGCTGCTTGTAAGTCAAGCTTGGCGGTGCTCAGGGCTAGTTTTCATCAAACCATATCAAACCTGGAGTTGCGAGGATGAGGATGTGAAGGTTGGGGTTCGACACCCAGAGTTTTGAATCCAGGACTTGCACTTTCC
This sequence comes from Symbiodinium pilosum, assembly GCA_905231905.1. Classification (NCBI taxonomy): domain Eukaryota; class Dinophyceae; order Suessiales; family Symbiodiniaceae; genus Symbiodinium; species Symbiodinium pilosum. The sequence goes on from CAJNIZ010006291.1 coordinate 33,029, forward strand.
CCGAAAAGAACAAACTATTGGTCTTGGGCATGGAGCTTAACGTTTCTTTTCAAGCGCAGAATTTAGAATCATTTTATTGCCAGTATCTATTTGCGGCAAGAAACAACAACACTGTCATGTGTTTTGGGAAGAAGCATCCATCATTTCTCTCACAGATAACAAGCATACTTCACGGAAAGATGCTGTTTCTTGAACGTTCTGGTTGTTTCTAGTCTAGCAATCCTCATGTTTGCTAATTGACGCTCCGCTGGGTTCGGACGCCACAAGAAAGCTCGCAGGAAATACACGTGAGAACATGATTCTGGAAACAGTACGATCTGTCTGACAGCAGAGGTCCTCTACAAGGACAATGGCAGCTGAAGTCTTGTTCTCATTCCTAGCATTGCTACTATGAAGGCTTGGGAACACGTTTGAGATTTCTTTTTGGCCCGTTCTGAGAAACTCCAGAGAATGGAGCTGTCTTTGATGTCCGCGTCCTGTGTAACGCGTGGAAGCTCTGAGCCTGAAAACCCATAACACAAACCCAGAGGCCTCAAAAAGCCCTGAACCCCGCGAGCAGCTCGGGATGTAGCCATGGCGGTGGCACTGGAGTGCTCTTGCCTGAAAGCAGGCTCCGTCTAGAAATGTCAGGGTGTTAGGGGTGTTTGGATGCATGGTCTGGGGGGTTAGATGCGTCGATGTTTGCGTGTTGGGGACTTGGGGATTCCTACCTCCATCTACGAGTAGGTGTTCGCGAACTGTTGGGGTCTCGGGCAACCGCATTCTTACACTGGTCCAAGGAATAGTGCAGTCATCACTCGGTGCCTGTCAGCATAAGAAAGCAAATCCGACTCTGCGAGACTGATTCTGGCAATTTTCCCCGTGTGCACTTCGCGTGAGACTCTTTGCACAGCAGGCCTATGCAGCCGCCGCCTGCACCAAGATCTGAGCTGCCTGCATCGGTACACGGAGGCTTCTGTGAAAAACGGGGACATGTAGTGTCTGTGTTCTGCAGGAATTCGTTTTTGGATTTTAGGGCGTAGGGTTTCTCAACACCATTCGCCATTGTGGTTGAAGTGATTGCTTATCCTGGAAAATTACCCACACGATGTTCAGAATTATTTCGAGGGCTTGCAGCTGCATTGGCTTGGAAATTGGATGCTCGGTGTTCAGTCTTTGAGCTTCTGGTCGCGGAGGCGACGTGGCAGTGGTGCCAGTGGAGGTGGAGGAGGAGGTGCTGTGGCATTGGATGGCGTTTACGTGTGCTATGATTGTTAAAGCTCAATGCAGATGAGGACAATAAGTCCGAGTGGGTAGAGACCTGCAGCCCGACCTGTCCACCATGTGCACTACATGCCCAGCATATGAGCCTCCACAGCGGTGCTGGTCAGAGTCAAAACAACGTTGAGACACAACACCTTCATCTCCATCGGCAACCCTATGACCTCTACATATACTCACTACTGGCAGACTGGTAGGCTGCCAGACCAGCATTGGGCATCAAGATTGTCCCTATACTGTTGGGACCTGGTAGCTCTTGAGGCGGCGAATTCCATCACTCATGGCCGTCCAGCACTCATTGTGGCGAATTACTATCCCTTCCTCTCTAATGAAAGAGTCCCCAAAGACCCCGTAGCATGCTGCTATCTTCAGTGAGCGAAGGCGAGGCTGGAGGCCTTTGCCGCCGCAGCCCTTGCCAGTCGAAGCCCTGCCATTTGATTTGGTGCGCAAGTTTACCTGTACTCCCTGAGTTCAGGCGTAAGGTTCAGGAAACTAGAGGTAGCAGCACTTCCTAATCGCCTCAGTGCTTGGCACGCCTCCTCCCTCCGAAGCCTCAACACCGCCCCTCTTACCTCCTACAAAACCTGGCCTTCGAATTGCAGGGAAGAGTGTGCAACTGACGATAAGGCAAAGAAGTTGCAGAGTTGAGATGAAGGATGCCTGCAGGACAATGGCTCTGCATTGCATAGAGATACGGATGCTAGGGTTGATGGTCGAAAATTGAGCCCCGAGCCCGTGGACAATGGAACCCCGAATATACAGGGACCCAAGATCTTGGACCTCACAATCCCACAACGGCAACGAAATGCGGACCCCAGACCTCCAGCAAACTTGCAAGGCCCACCAGGGCGGCGGCACTGTGGCCTTGCCTCCAGGTCCGACAGGAGGAATTGAAACGCGTTACAGGGGTTTCTAGGTTTCTCTGATGAAATTTGCCAAGGCTCTAAATATTCAAATGCGTGTCAAGGCTTGGAGGTGCTTGATAGTTCTTGGTAACTGATTCTGAAAATCAAATCAGACTCATTGCCCTGGGTCTCAACGTATGAAACTTGATACTCACGGGCATCTTTTATGATGACCCTGATCTAGAAACCCCTTTAAGGCTGCATGTTCAAAACACCCCCGTGCCCCAAAACACCCAAATCCCCGCTGAAGGCTTTTTAGCGGCCTGCGGCCAGAGCCGGACCTCTGGGCCCCGCTGGCGCACCTCCCAAGGAGGGTGTTGAACCCCACACGTAGTCCGTGGACAGAAGTCATTTGTTGGAATCCATGTTGGCTTGGGGGAGGGTACGCTGAAACTCAAATTGAAGGGGGTATTCAAGGAAACTTGAAAGTTGGGAGGAGTGTATGTAGGGGCTGTGGGCACAGGAATTGTGGGGCGCGGGGTTTGGCTTCCAAACGTATTGAACGTTTGAATCCGGAAGTTCAGGACCGAGGTAGGTGCTTAGGAGCTTGAACAGGACTTGGGGTCGTAGGCTTTAAGAATTATCCTGTGAATCAGAATTTAGGTCTAGCAGGAGGATGTAATTGTTTAATACTAAGGAAGCTCAGAAAACAAAGAAAACAAGCTGTATGCAAAATGCCGGCTACATGACTGACTGGCATCTAATAAAATTCAAAAAGCACACAGCTCAAGCCATGATGATCTTAAGCGATGCTGAAGTCATCACTCAGCGATGGTGAGCTTCTCAAATTTGTGCACAAGAGCTAGCACAATTGACTCTCAACCCCGAAGCAGCGCTACGTCACAAAGCCCAATCCCAGTAAACTCCGAAGTGTAGCGAAAGCGGTGGTCTCAGAGGCTCCAGCCATGAATGTCGCTGGCGCGGAACATTTCCTTCAGGCTGAAAGGAGAGGCTTCAAGGCTGCAATACACTGCAAAGGCATCGCGAATCTTCTTTGTCATTATGGCATAAGACATTTCTTTGCTAAGCGCCTATTCGCCTCTTTAATGCCCTGTGATCCGTACACGGCGTCTGTATACTGCTATCCAATACGTTTATATTGCTTGCTATGCCGGTTCGAGTGACCAGAGGATTGATAATTGAAATCATGACAGGTGCGGACAAGTTGCAAATTTCGCGCTGCTGACTGCTGACAACAACGAAACAAGGTTCCCAAGCATCACCACAGGGAGTTTAGCCTTATCCCGTCTTGTTCCGAAGCTTGTATCCTTCATCCCCAAGTCCAAATCTCATATAGTCTTGACGAACAAACAAAACCTGATGACCCTGCTTTTTGCGTCAAGAAGCCCCGCTCCGGCGCTCCAGCGCCCACGAACTTTGAGCCAAAAAGCATGAAGAAGATCCCGAATCGAAGAAGACTTGGGTTTAGGATCCATGTGGGGGTTTCGGGTTAGGTGTTCACGGGTTGCTGAAGCTAGGTCCTGCACGTGGGATACAACAGCAGAGAAACTGTTGAAGAAGTCGTCTGCAGTTCATGTCTGTCCGAGTCTTGGCTTCAAGATGCCAAGCCGGGTGATCAGCAATGTCGTAGTCATGTTTGACAAGCAGTAGCACTGACACATCCCTCCTTCCCAAACGAGTCAACCCCAACAGCTCCGCCGCTTGGCAGCCACTTGACCATATAAGCATGCAATGACCAATTCCTGCCACACTGAAGCACGTTCTGCATGGACGGCAACAAGTCGAGTAGCCATCAACCACACATCGTTCTAGCAACTTGGAGTGGAGTGCAGCAACGGGACGGATGTCTGAAAGACATGCGCCCACGATACAGGCTTCCTGCTTCCTGGAAAGTAGATGATGTTGGCATGCTTTGCGAATCCTGCAAGTCCTGCGCTCATGCAGAGGCTGAAGCAAGCGGAAAAAAAACTAAGTCCTCTGATGATATGCGGGAAGGCTAAAGATAAAGAAAGCCTCTTGATTCCTAGTCCTGCTGCAGCAAGGAACCACCCGCCCTCAGCAATTCTGCATCGTCCCAGAAGCAATGCGCGAACCGTGTACAATCTGCTGCATCCTCATTAAAGTCGCCCCATACTGCTTGCTCTCCCTGGCAGCGCTTGCTTTTCCTTGTTGCTCGCACTCTCCAGGGCGCCGCAGCGCCCGAGCGGCCTAAATCCTACACCCTACTTTGGTATGCGCCCAAATGAAGTTACAGCACGATACACTTGAGGTTCTTGTGTTCGTATTGGGGTGTGCAGGGATGCGTATAGAATTTCCAGAATAGTAGAGACATTCTGAAATCAGTGCCCCCGATCCTTTTTGATTGTGCTGGTTTCTTTGGCGTCAGTTGGAGTAATTAGTCTGGTCTACGAATTCAACTTTGAGCACATGCCCCAGGCCCTAAATCCTAAATCGACCTACAGCCACGAGGCTCCTGAGGTGAAGGCCTCAAGCTACGAAGAGCGGCGAGCAAACCAAGGTGATCGTGGACAGAAGCCTGTGCCGCGGGCATGATCTTTGCAAATGGGTTTCAGATGATATTCATCTGCTGATATGTCCAAAGGTTGGCAATTGGAGTGGTGATAAGGCAATCAGTTTTAGGAGTGGTGAAGCTAAAAGAGCGGAAGGTTTTCATGCCCATGATTTGAGGTAACGCTCGGTCTTAACACCTGTTACGAGTCCCACCTTCCGTTCAGCTTGCATACTCATGTTCTACCCAGCCTCCGTCCTTTTGCTCTCTATAGAAAAATGTATGTGCTCATTTTCATATCTTATGTATATTTCATCATCATACAGATGCTGTTCCTGGAGCAGGTTTGAACCCTGAAGGTTGTTGTTTTTCCTTGGTTCGAAGTGCAGCTGAGGAACTTGATCAGCACATGAAGCGAGGGTCCAGCGGTATCCTGGCTGCATAAGAAAATCTGAATCTCTGGAGCTTCTCGGGCTTTTTGATTGCCAGTCGACTTTTTGATAGCACTCAAGGACTTGACAGGCTTTGAGGGGGCCTTACAAACACAAATACGCAGCTTCAGGTTCAAGCTGCAGCAGTAATCAAAATGACTACAATGCCAATCGGGAAGACCACAGCGAGGGAAGAACAACCATTTTGAACCTATGATAAGGACCGCCAAGGTGTAGCAGTGACGTTTTGGTGCGTGAAGCCTCATGGTCGAATACTGTTGTTCAGAGATCCCAAGGCAGAGAAACCCAGTTACTCCTCCAGAATCACCTACCATCTCTGATCAGTAGCAAACACAAGCTTCAGGTTCCAAGCCATCAACCCAAACCCCTGAGCAATCAACCCCAAGTCAAAGCCCCAAGACACACCATCTTCCTCATAACTTCCAGACCCCGGCCTTGCTTGGATCTCCCACAGTGTCGCCTCAGCAGGGTCAAGACACCACAGTTTGTGGCATTGACTTTCTTAAAGGGTGGAGGGCTCGGAAATTATGATGCAGCAGCTTCACAGCAATCCTAATGCGTCCAGCTCATTCCCTGATTCCTGGTTCTCAGCTCACCAAAACGCTAAACCGGCTTGGGAGGGTACTGGGACGTTGTGCAGGAAGCCTGACGGCACCCAAATCCGTCTGAGCAAGTCCTGGGCACAGGACCTGTTACGGCAGCCTTATGGGCTGCGCTGCCCTTTCCGCCGTGGACGCCTTGTTCGATGTACCTGAATGTATGGGTCTTTCATAAGCAACAGGTGGTGTAGCCGGCATCCCAAAATGTTTTGGGGATGACAGGAAGATCCACAATACCTGAATCGTGCATCTTCTTCTTAGATACCTGAGTATGACTGGAACAAACATCCCAGTAGCTTTATTTACGTTGTGCAATTCCAGCGCCATAGTCAAGTGCATGTTTGTGCCATTGCAAGACTGCAGGACATGGCAGCACTTCTTGGCGTTGTCCCAAGCACCACCTACACCGGCAGCAAATGCTCGCGCATGCTGCAGCAGCTTTTTTCAACGTCTCTGCTTAGATCTCGACTACGCCAATCAGAACTGTCCTACTGCCTGGGTGTATGCGAGCTGCCATTCCAACAAATTGCAGAGTCTGGAACCTGGAGCAAGGAGCAACAGGTCCAGGACAACTGCTGGGCTGGAGCACTTCTGACCATCCTCACGAAAAAATAGCCTGAGGCCAATTCGATCACAGTATGCTGGCATTTCCCCATTGCACTACAGCAGCTGATTCTGCTATCAAGGCCAGCGCTGCCAATACTTCTACAGGTGCCTGGCAAAATGCATGCGATTCGCATGAACAGCTCCCAGATGCCTGCCGTATTGAGGAAGATGGCAAAGAGGACCCCCGTGGAGGTAGCGAACATCAGGAAGCTAGCAATGGCTTTTGCACCGATCAGCCGGTCGTTGCCTGGCATAGTACGACCGCTTTAAGCATAACGTTGTTAATTGCACAGCAGAAATAGCAGCAGCAGAAGCGGCAACAGTACTACCAGCAGGAGCAGTACAAGTGGTAATACGCTGTAGCGATCATGAAAACTCAGTTAATGACAGTGCAAGCAGGGAGACAGTTTGGCAGCTTTGCGTTTTGAAAATTGAAAAGGGCCACTACTATGAATGGAAGAAAAGCAGAATTCAATCTGGATGACTGAACTGGACGGCTGCCCATTCAATGCCAAATCTTCGTCAACATTCCCCTGAGCATCCGAGCATCTTTTCGGTGAGGGCACTAGAATTCAGACTAACACAGATATTGCGGCTTGCTACAGCGCAAACGCTTGCCGAGTGGCCACTTGAGGCCAGTCTAAAGAAGAAGCCAACCTCAAATGCACGCAAATGAAAGTGCGGAGCTTGCTCGTCCGGGCCATGCCTTCGAGCCTCTCTGACATGTAAAGCATGTGATGCTGCATCTTGCAGGGCAATTGCTCGTTGGGGTCTTGGTTTGAACAACCTATTTGTCGTTTATCAGACCAGGGGCTCACACACAATAAAACAGCAGACTTCCGTTCTGCCAAAATAGTCAGACTGCAAGTACATGAAGAGTCATATTCGATTGCCCTTCACTCCATCACGAGCTTGAACATCACGCCCTCCCTCGCGCCGACATTCCGAGGCCCCCACGCACAAAGGCACGGTTGTCGCAACGATGCCTGGCCACCAACTAATGGGACCCGAAAGGCCTGTGGGACCTAGGAAGGCTGGCAATGATGGTACACGCGGAATCGGAACCTTTTGCGGAATCAACACATAGCTGCTCCATTTACAAGCAGCTCTGCTACAGAATGCATCGTATGACAATGATGGTCTTGCTGCACTGCACCGCGGAGTCCTGAAAGACTGACTCCCCCAACGCACTCGAATACATGTACAGTACTTAAGGCAAGGCCTGGCGCCACCATTTCTCGCAGTGCGGCCTTCGTGACGATGGTGACACACCTGGAGCACACTTCTAAAGGTGGCCTTTTTTCCAAATGGCAGGCTTCGTATGTGTGATTCTAGCACCTGATGTCTTTCTTGAGTCCCGCTGAGTTTTGAACCTGTCAAGCCCCTGCATACCGCAACCTCCCCACGAGTTAGCCACAAAGCCCCTAAAGCGCAACGCTGCTAACAGGCGACATCCTTCACAAAACATCCTATAATCCATCAGACCCCCACAGCGCAGCACGCAAAGTAATGCTCTCCATCATACATTTCTGATCGGCCAGCTCCCTCCTGTCCACCATTATTAAAACCCTCTCCACCCCAACCACAAAAGCTGAGCCCCTTGCGAAGCATAGTCCGGCTTCTGCGAGCCGTCCATAATGCCTGGCCTTTCCCGGAATTGCGTTCGCCTCAGAAGGGCTCATATGGTCCTAGCCTTAGGGCTTGGAACCATGTACAAATGGCTTGAGAAAATACCGATGATACCCTAAGAGCCTACAGAAATCTCACAAAAGTCCTAGGAGACAGAAAGTTTCACCGGCTTCCAGGTGCCCGAATGATACATTTTCCAACAAAGCTATGATGTTCTTACAAACAAAGAGAGCAAATCTCTAGGTGAAGAACAAAAGAAGAGAAACCAAAGTGGAAGTTCCACTTAGTGTACATACGAGCAACAAACAGGGCACGTCATGTTTCCAACCGAACCCCAACTTGGCCCGAGGCATCCTCCAGTTAGCTTGAATTCCAACAGCTCCCAAAAATGAGCCCCAGCAGCATACCCTGCAGTCCTACGACCCTGACCCCTTCAGGGTCGCAGGCACATTGTTTACCACCTCCTGGGCAGCGGAGCCCACCTAAGAACAAGAAGAAGCTCAAGCGGAAAAGGGTTGGATTCACGGTACAGGTCTGGGCTTTCGTGTAAAGGCAGATTAGGCGCGGTGCAGTTCTGGTACCACTAGTGGTGTCATTGCCCGAAGAATGGTGATCAACTACTAGCATGACTGTTAGTACACACCCCTGACTGTGCTGTGACCAAACATCTGATGATGACCCTTTCATGTACTGCCACCATTGTAGATCGTCTTCGTACGATTGTGTTTTGATGACGATGATGAGGAGGAGGAGGAGGATGGCCATGTCCGCAAAGTTGGCAGTGAGGGTAGTGAGAACGTGACAATGATGTTGAATACCCAAGCGAAGCAAGCGAAGCAAGCGAAGCAGGCACAGTGAGGAGGCATGCTGCCTGCGGACAAGAACTCCTTTGGACACCCTCGGCAGAAGTGAGAAGCTGGCAGCAGTCATGCACTGGCCGCTGAAGTAGAAGACCAGGGTGGCTCCGGCAATGCCGCCCAGGAAGACCTACAAAGGAATTTGCAAGGCTTTGGATTTAGGCTGTCTGGGTGCATAGGGCTAGATGTGTGGGGATTGCACTGCATGCCGTGAGGTTGCGTGGATGGCGAAAGAATGACTTACAGTAACTTCCAGGGGATACTAGGCACAGGAAGACCTCGGCTGACGTTACAGAAGATGTTGAGGCTCGCACTTTCAGAGTTCAGCAGCTGAAGTGTCTATGAGATTTGACAGTCACTTGCAGCCAGAGCTTTGGCTTTGCTCTGATGCCCAAGCCGAAAAGGCCTCAGGCACGGAGATGTCCACAGCGTCCTAAGTCAACGGCATGTTGACGGCTCTATTACGGTGTTGGAATCTTGCTTCAAGTTCGGTGCGTAGGCCTCGCGATGTTGCTGCATAGCAAGGAGTACGTCAGATCCAAGCTGTCAGGCCCTTGCATACCCATGGCGGGCATTTTGCGCACCTCTTGGGTCGCTTGCCCTGTTAAGACTTTGCCTTCCGAGCCACTATTCTCTGGCCAGCAAGCTCGGAAACCTAGCAGGAGTGTGATTGTGCAAGGAAAGCAAGATCGAGCAAGTTTCTGAGAGGAGAGGTTCCCTTCTCTGCACAGCTTCATAATGCTACATACATGCTTGACGCAGCATGAACTATTATCATGGATAAATTTCTGCATAATTCTGCATACCTTCATTGACTGTCCACTTTGTTTATTATGCACCATTTGACTACACTGTTTGGACACTCCCCCCAACTTTTTGGGACCTCGTCCAAGAAGGCGGAGAAGAGCAAGAAACACCTCATAAAGCTTTTCTTCTGTGGCTTGAATTTCGACATGTTTACCGGGAAGGGAAGTGGGTAGGCATCGGTTTTGATTAAAGCCGTTAACCTAGGAAGTTTCCCCAGTGCAGGCCTTGCCCTCGTTGATCTTCCAGGATCTTAAGGGAATAGGCTCGAACGCTGTTGATGTCCATGACTCCTATAGGTCCTATCGTAATCGGAAGGACATCAAGAAGGGAAAAAACAGGTCATGAAAGAAGCATCATCCTATTTACCGGTACTTGTAAACTGGCATGAGATGATCTGCACCTCGTTGATGGAGATCCTGTAAAGTTTGCACAGTGGAGCGCGCGACGATCTGTGTTCCAATAGCTCAGCCTTAGAACTAGTACCCCGCTAGGGTTCCGATCACTACAGTACGCAAAAGCTGCCACGCACAATTTAGAGCGACGACAGCTATACAGATTCTACACTATCCCCACATCATCTTGTCGTACTGCTCTTGAGCCACAAAAAGCTGCTTAGACCCTGAACCCCTAGCCTAAATTTCAATCATGCGGCAATCCGCTCTGCAGTCTCATAGGTCACGAGAACTTCCGAACAATTCAAGTGTCTCCGTGTCTCCCACACTTTTCTTCTCTCTGGATGGCCTTTGCAACGCGCTGAGTTTGTCCAAAGCTAGATGCCCCGAGACAATGCCCACCTACATCCAACTCATGCCCGTAATTATGCCACACGCATGGTCTTGCAACATCCTTGATGTCTCCATCTTTAACGAACCCATTCATCCTCCCTTCAACAACCTGAGGCTGTTACGCTAGGCTGGCGGAGCCCACGGAGAAGCCCTGCGGCAAAGCCGCAATGCTGAAACTGCACCCGCCGAAGGCGTGTGATGGGTTTCAGGTGCATTGCGGGGGTTCGAAGATCCGCTGCAGTAGGCGACCGTACGAGGGCCCTTTCACGCCTATGGAACAACGTGTGACATGAAAGCAAAGAGCTCGGCCTGCCTTGGTGATGGCTTTGGTCGTGTTTCCCACTGCGTCCAAGCTGTCAGTGATGTTCCGCACCTATTTCAAGTTCAAGGCTCAGGGTCCGGGATTTGAGTGCAGCTGAAGACCCCTACAGCGGATAGGGAGTGAATTAGCATACTGACTCAGTCACACTGATCTTGGCTCGGCTGGGTTACAGTGAAGTGTCGATGGGTTGGAAGGTTTTCTGGCGTGCCTCAAAGTTGTGGTGCGCCCCATCTGCCGCCGATAAGTTTGTCAAAGAGAGAGAGAGAGGGAGGTAGTTTGGCTTCAAAATGGACGAGATAAGGGTTCATCCCCTGCCCGGAACCTCTCTTCACATCGACCGTCTGACGTTCCAGAAATTTAAATCCGTATGTACCAGGTCTCCCAAACCCTCAGAGCTTCAGGCCGACTCAGGCTGTTCGCTCATCTCCACAATGCCCCCAGCCTCAACAAGCATGGCTATAAACTATGTGCATTCCAGTGATTGTTATTCGTGCGAATCAAGTACTGACGCTTCCAATTATATACTTCTGGCTGTGACATTTTCTCTTGTGGAATCTCCTTCAAACAGCCCTTTGTCCTCCTCCCCCTTGTTTCATGATCTTCGGCCATGGCGTTGTCTGTGATCGGCCCGAAGACGTCCATGGCCAGCACAAAGACGACCTCTTGCAGAGGTGAGATTTGGGGCGGCTCTTTTTCGGGCCCCTTGTACAATCCCTATCATCACAGTAGTAGCACACTCTCTAGAAATGGATTTCTCCTGGAGACGTCTACACCGTGAGACTAAGAAGCAGGCGGTGGACAGCATGCCTGGCGGACTGCAGACAGGATCATCATGAACCCAATCCCTGACGACTAAAGTCGGTTCTGCAAGCTGAGATCATCCAGCCAAGAGGCGGTCTCCGGCCATAGCAACGCAAGAGCTGAAGCATGAGCAATATCTAATCAGGGACCGCATCCCCAGTGGAGTAGGAAGAAGGGTTCACGCTCCACAGTCTGATGGCAATAGAATGCTACCAACTCAAAGCCTTGGTAATGCTGACGGCCCAGCTCTTCAAGCTCAAAACGCTGAAAATTTAAGCCCAACCCTACATCCCAGAACGCCAAAACCCGAATCCCTAAACTCCAAGCACCCTGACCGTAATGAACCAAAACCAGAAACTGTTAGGAGTCCACGAACCCGAATGCAAAGACGCAAAACGTAAGTCAACCAGAGTAAACACGGCATATGCAACACGATACGCAGGACACACGACGAAGACACTCCACTCTCCACTCCCCGCTCCACTGTCGTCTGCACACTCCACGCTCCAATCTCCATTCTCCGCACTGCAGTCCAACCTCAACTCCATTCTCCATGCTTCACTCTCCACACACTCCACTCTCCATTTTGCATTTTCCATTTTCCATTTTCCACTCCACTCTCCACTCCCATCTCGATGCTCCATGTCACTTTCCACTGCACACTCCGCTCTCCGCTCCACCTTCCACTCCACTCTCCATGCAGCCTTCCAAGCTAGTTTCCACTCTCCACTCTACCTTCCACTTCACTATCGACTATCCGCTCCAGACTCGAAGGCCCAAAAGCGCAACGACAGTTGCGAGGATGGCAACCCCGACACGTCCCATACCGGTGACTGCTGACACTTTTGACACGCAACCAGAAGACAAGGCTCCAAAAGCGACGACGACAGGAGGATCGCGACCCCAACACGTCCCATCATTTGACGGTTGCCATTTTTGACATGCGAATGTCCAAAAGTGACGACAGTTACAGGGATCGCGACCCTTGGGGGTCACACTCCTGCGAAGCTCCTGCGACATTCCCGCAACACTCGCGAATGCGAACCCTTTTCGGAAGATCGCGGACACAAACGCAACGACGTTTGGCCACCTCTTGGACCCCTGGACCCCAACCTTTGGAAACGGGAACCCTTCTGCGGAGCATTTGGGAAAAACATTGATCCACAAAAGCTCCGAGGTCGCTGCCCATCGTGGCCACTGCCGTGCCAAAAAGCCCAGCACTTGCTGTTCCACCCAGGGCCGCCATCCCAGTCTGGTGATTGGAATGCTTGGATCTTGGGATCGAGGTTTGAAGCGCTTGGCTCATTAATCCGCAAAGCTTCGGCAGTGTCTCATGAACGTGCCTTTTTAAGCATTCCATTCAATACGGGCACTAGCAGCCTCTAGCCTTCGGAGGGTTTTACAGTTCACTCTTCCACTGTACCGCAGCATCAATGATCAGAAACCGTAACAAGAATAAACATCCTGTTCTGTAATTCTAGCTTCGTGCTGGTGACAAGGCTGGTGCTGGTGTGGATGCTGACGATGGTGCTGGTGACACGGTGGCACGGGTGGCAGTGGTTCAGGGGGGTGGTGGTGGTATACGTGGTCAGAATATATTTCCCCCGCCTTGTAGGAGCACAGCAAGGCCACGGAGATGATTGCGGCCGGGGCGGCCGTGGCTTGCATCCCAACCTTGAAGAATCGAAGAACCCCTCGAGACCGTGACAGCAAAAGCACGGCACAATCTGACACATCGCTAGCAGGTGCAAGAGCAGCAGGATGTGCAGCGTTGGGAATGAAATCATAAACCCACTGCTCACAGAATCACAGAAACCCAAACAGCAAGGCCCAGACAGACATGCCAGCAATCACATTTGTTCCGTGCCCTGTGAGGCTCGCCTTCCCACATCAGGTAGCAAGAGCTTCGCAAGAGCTTCTGCCTACTCTTTGAAGCTTGCTTTGACCTTCGCTGAACCGCAGGAACCGGAAGGGAACCAGCCGCCTGCGCTATCTGTCGCACGGGCGGGAAATTGAAGTCTGTGTAGTACCTGCTGGAGGCCGGCTATGCGACACGTTCGAGTGTAAGGGCTTTGAATGACGGGCTTCGAGCTTTGGGCTTGAGATTAAAAGCCTGTAAAACAAGTTGATGATTTTACCTCCAGGACCTGTTCAACAATCATAAAGCCAGACATCGCAACAGACGGTGTGACAATAACAAGTCACAAGTACCAGGAACCATAATCGGCGTTGGAATAGACCTTCTTGCGCTTACAAACGAGCAGAAGCATTAAAATACTCGTGATGCCAGTGCTGCCAGGCCCTTGCCCCTTGAAAGCACCCTGCGTCTCAAACCCAAAACCATCCAAAACCTCTCTCCTAAAGAGAGCTGCTTGACGGTGCACTGTGTGACCAGAATGAAGAGGAAGGCAGTCCCTGGCTTCGGCCAAGCATAACAAGAGTCATAAACAGCGAGGGGCACTGGGGCACTAGCCGGGACAGCAGGAACATCTGCAGCAGAAGTAGGAAGTAGTACTGGCAGTACGAGTAATGAGTAGCATAGTGGCAGTAGTAGTAATACAAGAAGTTATAGCAGTGGCGGCAGCAGCAGCAGTGGCGGTGGCGGCGTGGCGGCAGCACCGGTCGGAGTACAAGTAGAAGTAGCAGGAGTAGGAGGAGGAGCAGGGCAAAGGGCAGAAGTAAAGTAGGAGGAGTTGCAGTAGTCGTAGTTGGAAACGAATGAATACTGTAAAGTGTATAGGAGTAGCAGCAGTCGCAGTAGCAGCAGCAACTGTAACCATAGCAGCAGTCCTCGCCAAGCATGAGGAATCTACAGAATTTGCATGAGCTCAATGCCTGTTAGACTGAGGACGTATACGGCATCGGTGCCGCAAACCCATTCATCATTGAGATAACCTCTATTCTGTAGCCATGATTCCAAGCGCAAACAACTTTCCGAGCCGGCCGTAGAACAAGCGTGCACGACCGTCAACAAAAAAAAAGCTGTTGGTTTTGCCATTAACAAGAATCGCTGCAAGAACTACCAGCATCACCATGGGAATCAGAATTAGAAAACAACCGAAACTGTAATCGTCAACTTATGCACAAACATACAAACACAATGGTCAGAAAAATGCAAACGCATAAAAGCATTTCTCATGACTCATTGACTGCCGCTGCTACATACCGCATGCAGGCTGTAGTATAGTAGATTTACTAGCTGCAGGCAGCAACTATGGCGATGAAAGCTATCAGCTTTATAAGCAGCTTTCGGACAATGCCAGCCAGGCCTAGTCCAACCAGCCCACACACCTCCACTCTGCAGGGGTGGAATCAATGAAGATCATAGCGGGTGACAAGAAGGGGTTGCGTGCGGGGAAAAATCTTGATTTACAACTCCCATCCCAACTTGCGAACCTGAGATAGAAGGATCCATGCAAACTGCCCTCAGACCCAGGCAGAGAAATGCATCCATGCTGCCGGATGCTCCTCTGTGTGCAACAGGAGCCTCCCAGACAGCTCGAGCAGGTGGTGTGGTTAGGTTGTCCTCTTCATGAATAGTTCTTCGTCATCAGAACTCCAATGACATATACAAAAACTACCACTGCCTCTTCTTCTTATTGCTCCGACTCTTCCTCCTGCTGCTGCTGCTGTTGATCTGGATGCTGCGGCCTCCACCGCTACCGCTGTCGCTACGGCTACCGCTGGTAGCAGAACTACTACGAGAACCGTTCCTAGCACCAGCGGCAGCAGTAACACCTCCTCCTGCTCCTCCTCCAACTACTATGACAACTGGGATGTGGCAGCGATGCCTGCAAAAGATATTCAGGACGACAAGCTGTGAAGCTTTTGCTCGATAAACGCCGTTAGAGCAACGATCGTGTCTGCGCAGGAACGTGGAAGTGACATCTTCCAATAGGAATAGGGAAATGCATATGATTCAGCATCTCGTCAGCAGCCTACTAGCTCTTCTGTCAAATAGGTGAGAGACTAGCCTCTTGGGCGCAATCTGATTGCCAGGTTTCCAGAATGCAAGCAACAAATCCCAGGACAACTTGAACTTGAATTTGAAGCTTCACTTTTTGGGGGTTTCAGACAGCGGAAGCAGCAGCGGTGGGCAGCAAGTTTCCCCTCCGCTTTACACGCGGAAATCTCAAAATCTAGGGTCTAGGGCCTAGGGGTGTGTTTCGTAAGGTGCATCGAATGCGCCCGTGCATCGCACAATCCACGCGCGTACTGCTGGGGCGAGAAGCCCTTGCAGCTCACCTGAGCCTGTGCTGAGAAGGAGCACCCGATCGTACAATCCAGTTGGCTGGCCCATTTGAAGGTGAAGGGTCCGGGCGGGCTTGGCGCGTCAACAAAGTCGACCCTTCAACGCGCCGTTTCGTCTAAAGGGTCGTTTGGTGCCATTGGAGGACTAGCTAGATACGCTGTTAGTCTTACTGCATTGCTGAAGACAATCAATTTCAGCGTGGCTCAGCTGCACCCTGAGTGTGCTGTTTTCTGCTGGCAGTGCACTGCCCAAAACATTCAACAAACAAAGATGTCCCAGAACCGGGCACCAACCATACTTGCAAACTACACCTCTGAGCTTTCTCCACTACCATTTTGAAGCTGTACTTCACTGCACCCTTGACATCCAGCGCCTGCACAGCACTATGATGCCTACGGCTGCGAGGCCAACTGAGACCTGCCAAGTTGCCGATACTTCAAAGTTCCAAGATTCACATGTCTCGCATGTGCTAAGCCGCCCAGCCTTGTAGCCACTCTTCAAGACTTCCATTGGATCGATGGCTTTGATGCCCCTTGTCTGTGGAGCCTGCCAGCATCCCAAAAGCCTCTAAGAAATCCTACACTTCGGATTCCCACAGCTGTAAGAGTGCTGCAGACAAGATCATGAATTTGTAGCAGGGCTCTGGAGGGTCGTCGGCGCTCCACGCAGAGACTGCCCGAGAAAAAAGAGACTGGTCGAAGGAGATGTCTCTGCGCGCATGCACACCAACAGCGAC
Organism: Symbiodinium pilosum; assembly: GCA_905231905.1. Lineage (NCBI taxonomy): Eukaryota > Dinophyceae > Suessiales > Symbiodiniaceae > Symbiodinium > Symbiodinium pilosum. The sequence continues at coordinate 49,510 of CAJNIZ010006291.1, forward strand.
CAACAAGGAGCCTTTGGCAACAATTTCAAGAGTGGGGTCAACCAAAAGTGGACTCTGAAAGAACTCCAAAGCCGGAATGTGGTCACCAACCCTGCGTGGCGAGTTTTGTCGGGTGCGCCGGCTGTTTTCGAAGCATAACTATTTTGGGACATTCTGTACTGCTTTGCAGTGAACTTTGCAGTTTACTGAAAGGCTTGTGTCCTAGAAGCACAATGATTGATAGGTTTGCTGTTGTGCAAATAGTGTCATTGCACACAGCAGAAGGCTCCAGGCCACAATGTCAGGAATTTGGAGCATGCGTTGCCACAATGGCCCTTTTTCAGCCTCTTGGATTGGTCGGCACGGATTGGACGAGAACAAGACGAACGTACGAGCAGCTCTGCAGGGGTTGCCCTGACCAAACTCCGGGCATTGGAGTCCTCGTGAATCTCGGCAATTCACGCGGAGGAGTTTTGCATGCTCACCCTTGACGAATATCACACTTCAACCAGTGGGATGTTACGGGCCTCAGTCATCATGATGCCAATGCCACTAACAACGATGTCCTGGGCTCTGCCCACGCGACTCCGCAGCTGCATTCACTGCACGTGAATTGCCAGTGGAAATGCTGGCTTGCAAAGCGCGTCTGCTACAGAGTGCACCGGCTGTTCATGTGGCTATAACATCACACTCCGATTGCTACTAGAATAGCCTTGATGGCATTCAGCACCCTCACCGCTCATTGTCGCCAAGACTTAGGCCCCAACCATCGCGTGTATTGCAAGAGGGAATAAAACATAGCCACCTCAGGCGCCGCTGTTGCTATGCAGCACCCGGCGGGGCATGACAGAAAAAAATCCAGCGATGAAACCTCATGAATCCCATCCTCCTTCTGCAATATAATATTGGTTGTGGGATTTCTGGGATCTATTGCATCATTCTGCATCAATTTCAAAGCAGCCCTTGGGCCGCAGCTTCTGGCATCCGCTGGCAGTTGCTGTGACAGGCTGCCACCTGTTTGGAGAATCTGGGGCAGTTGGTTTGGGGTGTTTGCGGAGAGGCCGTCCGTATTATTACCAGGTGGCAACAAACCACTAGCGATTCTTTTGCGCAGGTTTTGCCCGGAGCCCATGTTCAGGCCAAATCCTCTTCAAGAGTGACTCACAGACATGTGATGGTAGAAGCGAGTTGCTTTGTGTCAACAGCTCTGCTTGAACCTAACTGCTCATCAAGTAGGTGCCCAAGGTGCCTGCCTAAAATCATGGCGGCCAGAATCTCGCCAGCTATTGATTCAAACAGATCCGCGCCCCCTGGCAACAAAGCTTTGGCTGGGACATGCCTCTTGGTTTCCCAATTGAGACTTAAAAAGCAAGCGCGTTGCCAATGGGAGGATCGTGGTACGGGGCATCCAGTGTTTGGATCCTAAACAGATCTGTGTTGATCATCTTCCTGAGTGCTTTGCAGAAACGACAGGCTTAAGCCAATGCCAGATGGACTTCCGGCACAGTCACCCACGTTGTCACCGACCAGGTCCGCAATGACGGCCGGATTTCGTGGGTCATCCTTGCAAGACCACTGCTATTACCATCCTGTAGGGCAATCAACCACTCTGCTAGCGTTCGACAACCCACAAAACCCTGTTGGTTTTCTAAAAGGTTTCCTTGAATCCAGCGGCTCCTCAGGAATATCAGCCTCCACCTTGCCGACCATGTCAGCGCCCACGTCAGCAGCCTGTCACGAAGAAGATCGCTTAGAGGGATGCGCTTTTTTCGCTCTTCAGCACTGGTTTCTGGACGCCTTGGTGTAGATCCCACCGCCCAACCTCAGATGCAAGTTCACCTCTCCAAGCTGCAGGATGCTGCGGGACTGAGGATACTGAGGTCTCAGGACCCGACTGGGCGAACAAAGCAACCTTAGAATGAACCAGGCGACATTCACTGATAAAGCATGCAGACAGTTTGACATGGCTTTGATACTGTTGTCTGACAGCATCTCCTTTTCACGCGGTGGTTCTCAAGATCCACAAGGACGATCACATCACAGAAACCTCCTTTGTCGCGATCTGACATCAAGAATTGTGAGGGTAGGAAGCATGGAAGCATAAGTAGCCACAGTAACAGTAGGCGGAGTTCTTGGTTCCACTCGCATCCTCTGCGTCCAAGCAACAAAGGAAGCCCCGAAGCCATAACCAACCAGAAGGAATGGCAGCTGGTGCAACGCTGCAGGTACCTGGCGTCTCTACAATGTACAAATCCATCTAGAATCCTATGCTAGCATCAGGTAGTGGGGGTGCTACAGGTGATTTGGTTGGTCCGTCTAGGACTCTAGGCTCTGCTAGGCTCCGGCTGCGGCACCACCAGCCGCACTCCAAACAAGAGAGCGATGATGCCAAGCAACACCTGGGCTTGACATGTCGGAACATGCAGTTTAGAAGCTCAAGAAACCCATGTGCCAAGCGCCGCACCATTGAAACAACAAGAACTCCACTAAAAGCGCCAGCACGAAGTCCGACAGCTATTGCCTGCAGCTCAGTTTGAACTGCTGTCTGGTTTCATGTAGGGGTGCCCTGCCATGGCCTCTTGAAATGAGCGGCAAGCTGCAGACGCCACGCGGACGTTGGAACGTACCGCGACCCACATCCCGACATAGCCTGCAATGCCTGGACATGGAAAGTCGAATCTGACGATCGCTGAGCCAGAGCCGGACTCGCCTGAGAGAACGCATCCCGTCGCAAAGGAGACCGCTACGCAAAGAGCCAACCTTGAGGAGGCGACCTCCCAAGTGGCTTGGGGCGTTCGGGCATACGGCTGCAATTTTACTACTGCTTCATGACCTCTCCTGTTGGAGCTACTCAACTTACGCAAAGCTTGTGCAAACTGATATTAGTCCTATCACATCTTCCTGTTCGTTTACATGACCATGAAATTTCAGCTACGATGCACATGTCACTGTAACTGGTACCATTCATTCGTTTGTGAGAAAGCTATTGCTACCACATCTTGCTCATCCTAGCTTGATCTGTCTCTTAACTGTGACGTCTGCCAGGCAGTCCTGCGGCAAGTTCTTGGGCGGCTCCCTGACAAGGTACATGAGGAAGATGCCCACAAGCACCTTGAGCGATAATACTCTGATCAAAGGTCATTCGCGATGCCACCGTTTTTGTGTCGATATCTGAGTGCGACATGGATTCTAATTAGTTGTTCGCTGTTGTTAGTGTCATCGCCCAGCTGATCATTGCAATATTTGCAATAGCATCTGATTTGAAGCCATGAGATGTCCCATGATGAATATCCAAGGATCTGCGCTTCTTCGAGTTCCGGTCCCTCGTATCCGGGAACAAACTATGACTGTTCTGCCTGTCTGCTATTGCTGCATGAACTACTGCACTTATCAACGTTCTGATTATAACATTTGCGGCGACCACTTTCGCGCAGAAACAACTGAGTTTGACACCACGACTGCCAGCTTGAAAATGCTCGCATACCTCTGGCGGTTTCCAACGAAACAAGCTTCAAACTCCAATACACTGATACAACAGCAACAAAACGGCAACAAGGCGGCTTTGGTGGCAGTGGCGGCGGCGTTGGTGATGGTGACGTTGCCCAGATTGGAGCTCTGAGGGCGAGGCTGCGTGGAGAGGAACCCTGAAGCTCCTTCTCGGATGGCCTCTTGGGGCGTTTAGGTGTTGCCTTTGAGGGGTGGGGGTGCTCAATAAGTAGCGTCATGACATCATGAGGCGATGCGGAATCCTTCCCTGTTCTGCAACCTAAATTCCGCCTGCTGCCTAATCTCAACAAACAGCTCTCATCAATCTGCATATTCCGTTATTCCTGCCAGGAAGGAACAGGCGTATGCACTTAGCATATCCTTTTTTCCAGCTTCTCATATAGCACCCGCTTTTGCGCCCCATAAAATCACAACCTCTAACTCAACCCTAAACACACCCACTACACCTGGCACAGCTCCAGCAGAACACCCACTCGAAACCCACCCTGTCTAAGCTCTTAACGTCCGAGACTTGTTTCATCTTCTCGTCCCCTTCGTCCTACGGATGGATTTGGGAATTTAGTTTGGGGCAACCGGAGGCAAGGTTTGAGTTTGGAGCTTTCACATGGCCTGAAAGCCGCAAGTAACGTAGCTAATGGGACTTTCTTGTCAAAGCTTTGCATGAGCACAGGAACCTATGGATCATGGAGCAAAGCTCTTGGCCATGCTCACGGGCCAAAGCCCAGCAGGGGCACTCATCCAACTGGGATAAAGGAAATGCTTGCTTCAAATTTAAACAAAGGAAGTTGCCTTTGTAAAGAGGACACACAACGTGAACAATCAGCAGTTAACAGCAACAGCATGATGAGTTCCTGGGTGGAAAAAGACTATTCAACAACCCCTACATCCCTGAACCTCAATTCCTCAAAACAGACAGCTGTCCTTGCCCAAAACCCAGGCAGCCAGCCAAGCGGCGAAGGCCAAGCCACCCAGCGCTACCAAAGCTACGATATACCTGCAGAGTTGAGGGTTCAGAGCTTTGGATTCAGGGTTTGACGCTTACAGACAGAGGTGTAGAGCTTGGTTTGATGTCTAAGTTGGACGGATCAAGGTTCTGGGTTGGAGGTCGAAGGGTTTGGAGTTCAGGAATATGTTGAGGGCGGATTGGACCATGTGCGGTTACGCAGGCGTCATACTTGGACGTTGGGCCTTTCGGACTCGCGGGTGGCTTGAGGTGGGACGGTATGACCAGGATGCAAGTAGATGGGATACTTCATCTTGCAATGTCGATGCACGAGTTGAAGCCCCCCCCGCAATCCCTGAACCATTCTTGATAAACTCGCCAGGAGCGCAGCATGGAAGGCAGCGGAGTGGAGACCGACGGAGGGTTCCGCGACTGCAAGATTTCTGTGGCCTCTGAAGTTGTGCTTGGAGCCACTATGTTGAAAGACGAGAATGTGAGTGGAACTGCGACGTACAGCAACAATGACAGTTTGCAGCCCTAATCTGCCAAACGCTTGAAAACCCCCGTCAGTATACCCAAAGATGTAAACCGTATAGCCTATCATTCCATGATGACCCATGTTGGTGACCTCCATCAGGCCCTCGGACGCACGGTCCTCCACCTCCGCAGCCACCACGGGCGGGTAGGGACACAGCAGGGTTGGGAAATCAACTCACACTGGCTAGTGAGCTAGTGTGTCCCTGGTGAGCTCAACAATACCTTTAAGACTTTAAGCTTTGCCACCGAACATTTCCTGGACCATTCCCAAACGCCCTAGTGAGACCCCGGTAGCCAGGATACTTTCACACGTGCTGAAGAGGCGCTCCACGATGTTGCATGTAGTGCGATCCCGTTTGAGGAGCCGAGCCTCGAGGATCAGCGGGTGGCTTTGGGGCTTGGAGCGTTGACCTTAAACTCAAAGGATGTTTTGTTGGCTAGGGCTATGCACGTATGCGACAAAGTCAGCGCACTTTGGCGGCTGCCAAGCTGAAATGGATTTAGAATGCGGTCAGTTGGGGTGAAGCCTTTAGGTGTTTGACATTTCCTGTTCACACCACTGCCGAGCCATACATCCACCCGGCCGCTTTTCTTTTACAAAGCCCTATCCCAACATGAAAACTGTAAATCTCAAGCCCTAAACACCAAACTCCAAGCTCCAAATCTCATCCAGGAAGCAATCCTCACTGTAACCTGAACTGGGAAAAATCCCTCCTTGTGATTTTACATGGCCAACTGTGCTTCACAGCATGCCGCCCATGAATATTGCAAGATGGAAGTTTTTGTCGGGGAGACTGTAAACGAAATGCCCCTCAGAATGTCATCTGCCCTTTGACGTGCTTAGGGGAGCTTGTGGCGCTCCTCCTCCACCTCCTCCACCTCCCAAAAGGAAGAAAAGGACGACGAAGCCGAAGAGGACTGCCTCAATGGCAGGGGGGCTCACGTGAGGGCCTTGAAGGATTTAAGGGTTGGGCTCCTCGACTCAGGGATCCTAAGATGCTGCTACTGGGTCAGGCAGATCAGCACCTGAATTGTGGAACATACCAAGACTGCAGCTACCAGCGGCACTGCTCAGGCAACCACGGCAATAATTCGCAGCTGCCCATAGATGGTGGAGTTGCGGAATGACCTACCAGAAACTATGCGGCCCACAGACTTCGCGGTAAATATTCCCGACCCCTGCAATTGCATACACAGAACAAGGGAAGCCACATTCGCTATAGGTCTTGGAGAGGTCTCCACCTGTACCACATGTCCGCGGTCTTGAAGAAGACGTCCTGAACTGTTGCTGAGCATCTCTCTACAATCAGCACACACTCACTGCCTCGGAGGAGGGGAATAGCAGTTCTCAGGAGCATCAGAACAGTCATGACGCAGTTCGAAACTTTCTGCGCGAATCACCCAACAGCAGCAAGACAACAGTTCATGCGAACCTGCAGCCATGCGCTCAAGCACTCACCTGACCAAACCCATGACTAAGCAGCTCAAGCTGGACAACAACGGGAATCAGCCCTTGCCGGGGAAATGTTTGGGTAGGAGCGTGAATGACAATCCCTCTCAATGATCATGCTCCGCGGGTCCGGGGCCATGTTCATGTTGGCTGCTTGCTGGTTCGTTGTCGGCCTTGGAAGCGACAAACAATGCCGGGTGGCAAGGACTAGAGTTGAGAGATTACGGCTTCAGGCTTCAGGAGACGCAGGAGTGCATTTGAAGGAGGCGCCGTGGAAGAATTCAACATGACGCTATCCGCTATCCTGAATCGTGAAGTCTAATCCCTAAGCTCTCAACGTTGCGCCCCTGAAGCGCTTGCTCTGGCTCACATCTGAGGTTTGAGCAGCATGTTCTCGGATGCCTAACAGGCATGGCACTTAAGATTTCGGATCTACTACCGTCACTCAGTGAGAATACACATCATCTACTGCGAACGCTGGCATTGGAAAGACTTCACATCAGCGGAATATTTCCCCTTCTGCTGCGGACGCTGCGGTTGCAGAGAAAAATCACAAAATTCAAGGCTTTAGTTTCTATGATTCCCCCCATGTAGATGCTGGTCTTTCACAGACCCGAACATGGGATCATGCGATAATGCCATTTCCCGATGAATGCGTTGTGAACCAAACAGGCCACCCGAGAGGATTTTCAATACTAAGCGATTGAGCCATGGCGAGTAAGCAGTCAAATTGCAATGAACTGCATGGATGTGACGATGTCTCATATCTAGTATTTCTTGGAGTGGGACAGAGCATGCAACACACGCGGACGCTGCAGAAACAGCACAGTTGCAAGAATTGCTCGTGTGTGACATCTATTCTGGTAAATGTCTTTGAACTGGGTCCCCCAGTGTGGACGCTGCTCGATGGAAAAGGCCCGGCCGATGTGAGATAACAACACCACCGGTAGAATTGAAGAAGACTTTCTGGGCTTGCCTAGCTTGTTTTGAATAGTACCTGCATGAGGAAGTATGATTCGCATTTCTGATTCTGTTGGCGGTTCAATGTTTTGCAGTATAGAACTCGGCATCTGGTAATCTTTCGTGAACAGTCTCGAACAGAGCCATTCCTGCACCAGCATCCCTTTAACCCACAAAAATGTGGATCAGAGACATGCAGAAAACTGAGGGAGGCTGCGTGAGGCAACTCACGAGGTTGAGAATCTGAGCATCGCACTGATTCTGTCCGGCGCAGGGAGAGCGATCAACTTTTGAGGTCTATTTCTGCAAATAATCAAGAGGTGCCTTGGCAAATACGGTTAGGGTTATGTTGAGATTGGTCTCCGGGCTGAACGCCCACCAGGACCATGAAGGCTTCTGTGTAGCTGCCATGCGCATGTTGTTGTAGAGCACTGCAGTAAACTGGAACAGGCACAGTAGGTGTGTCACTTGCAGCTTCAGAAGGAGTGGAGGGATTGCAGGTTCGCTCGTCCATGTCCAGTTCAAAGCTAGTTGTAAGATGCAGCAGGTTGCTGTGGCTCATGCTGATCAATTTGTGCGTCATACATGCATAAGCTGGCACATGTCTTGCAAAGCTCATCTTTATGTTATGGACGGTTGCGACGGCTACGGGCAAAGCCAGAGATCAAGACAAGCAGAAATCACGAAACCAACAATGAATAATGTCCTCATGTTTCCTGCATACACTGAGCCAGTCATACCCGAAAATCGATGACGTAGATAAAACCAGAATTAAACTCCTGAAGGATCCCAGCTGCTCAAAGTAAATGCGGTGTCTGCGCCATGAACCCTAAAGCTGGTAACACTGCACTTGGATAGAGGCCAGGCCCGAAGGAAGCTGCAAACAACAACACGAACACAACACGCCTTGCCTGAATAACGGCACGCAACAAGAGGATGGTCTCTTGCTAGGTGCTGCAAGCACATAGCAAACAGAAGCCCTGAACAATCCTCATAGATTCTCGTCCGTTATCTCTGTTCCATACCCTTTGGATCAGTGAGATAATTTGGGCAAGGGTAGCCCCAAAACACACTCAAGCTATGCATGGTGACCGATGATGTGGAGGGCTCAGCGCTTTTCTACAGGCACCTGACCGTGTTCAATCGCTTGAGTCGTTTGGAGGCCTGGTGCCTTCACTCTAGAAACATACACCGGTATAGAGGGGTTCAACAGGTGTACTCACGTCAGCTCAGCTACAGTAGACTATGAGTATCTCTTAATCATGCTATTGTTGCTTGCGTAAAGCTGAAAGGTCCTTTACTTGTAATGTAGCGTTCCCCTGAAACTCTCCCACAAATATGGGACACTCTTGAAGCAGGTGCCCCAAAATGCAGGGAGTGGGCCTACACTGGGTACTATGCAGGAAGTATGCATTTTGATGCCAAAGAGCGATGCGGCGCGGCTTTTGCCACACTTGTCTAGAGAGAACGGGAGCCCGGAAGGTGCAATCGGCTCAGGCAAAATAGGCCCATGTTATGAGTAGTTCCTAGTGTTCCTAATGTGTCATTGTAAGGCCTTTTTGGTGATAGCAGGGTGCAGAGATTCCATGATTAGGGGCGAGCTCAACCGCCAGAAGGGCCCCATTTTGGGAAATTCCCGCAAGTTCGCAAAACAGAGTGTTTTTTTACGGTCGAGGGCTTAGCCCTGCAGGATTTCATAAACACCACCTGCGCTGGGAAAGCCTTCAAGTCAGCTACATCTCTATAGCACATGCTCCCTCCCTTTTTCGAGCTCCCAAGCAAGCACATGGGAATTGCACAGCAAATTGTTATTAGAAAGCCCGAAAGAAACCTCTAACGTGAGACACCCTCAAGGTACGAATCCCAATGCGCAAAAGGTGTCTCGCAGAATAGGGCGAGCGGAGCTGTGATCGAGTTGAAAGAATTGGTCGTCAAAGGCAGATGCCTAATGTGGGGAGAATGCATGGGGCTTCATAGGTTTTTTGGAGGGTGTGTGGCCTGTCCAAGCGGTTTCCGTTTCACGGAAAGGCAAGGAAAGTGACACCCAAAGGGCATGGTTCAACGAAGTTTAAAAAGCCAACTTGCTGTCTGTCGACCGGTTATTCCTGCGCAGCAATCCAGGACCTAGTTAAAAGCGGGCTCCCGCGCTGGACAATCGCCGGAATGGCTTGTCCTGTTTTGAAGTGGACCTCGGCACGTCATGAGCATCGAATCTGACAAGGCCCTTTCACCTGATGAAACTGATGAGCTTCAGCAGCGTCAGCCCCTAAAAAAAAAACAGCAGCCATGATCTGCCACCTGCGATTCGGGCAACGATGGGTAATTGGATTTTGCGTCCTCACAACTCTCGACTTAGTGCTAATCTTAATGGGGCCAAGGCACTCGTCCGGCTGGGATGTCCAGCCTTGCAGCTTCTCATCCCGCAAGCCTTGCAGCCGTCCATCCCGCAAGGCCTTCGTTGCTTTCGGTCTCGTTGTTTGACTTCAAAAACAAAAAACCTTTGCAGTGAAAGGCGGTGCCGCAGGCCTGGGGACTCTTGCTTGTAGAGCTAGGAGTACCCTTCGGCGTCGCCTTTGGACTTCCTGGCGGGCTGCCCCTGGCCACGGCAGTAAAAGCAAAGGGTACAGAAAGCCGCAAGGAGACACGGGTGTGAGTCCAAAATGTGGCCCTGCGCCATAGCTGTGCTATCCCACTCGGGCTAAATACGGACAAAGATGTTTTTAAACGAGCCGACAGCCGTTCTACAACTTTCGTCTTCTCCGTTCTTCCTACCGCCGCCGCCGCCGCCACCACCACCACCACAACCTCTACTCACTCCTCTTCCGCCTGCTACTCCTACTCTGCTGATGATGAACTATATTCCATCCGGGGGGCTTCAATGGTGCGAAGCTTGAACGAAGTTATTTCAGCAACTCAGAAGTGATGTGGGGATGCTGAATACTTTTTTCAGATCTTGGGCGGGAAGGAAATCTGTTGAGAAGTTGGTGGAAAGCGCTTCGGCTCCAAATGATCATGTTACACAAGAGATGACCTTCGGGACCTTCATAGTCAACACCGGGACCCTCCTGAAAGCCACCTCTGCCACCAGCACAGTTGAGGGGCTCCTTGTTGTTGGTCTCCATTGCAAATATCATTCTGGCAGAAACCAACACCATCATCATTACCATGACATAAATATTATTTGAGTAAAGCCCTGTCGCCACTGGGATTCGTAGCTTACTGCTTTTGTCTGCCACCTGTGCAACTCCGGCCTGTACCAGGAACCAATCTCATTGCTTCCAATGCCATCCATGCTGGGTTGCCTGCACCCAGTTCACTCCATCTACGCAATGGTATCTTGATACTCATCAGAAGAACAAGATCAAGGCTGACACGAATGGAAAGAGCCTTGCCTCCAGTGAGGCAGAGCCCTCGCGGGATCTCCAGCGCCAGGAGTGTTGAAGGTACCCGACGTCATGCGACTCCTCCGCCTGGGCCTCTCGATTACAGGCGATGCCTGAACCCCAGTTCCAGGAGGGTTGAAGTCGCCTGCCGGTGGCCTGCGGCTTTCTCGATCCTGGGCTCATTCTTGAACATAGGGAAATCTTCTCAATTCCATCTTGAAAACATGAATTAAAAGCTGTGCAATTTTTGCTTCGATCACGATCCAGGGTCGGTGGGGGCAGTGGGGGACTGATGCACGCTGGTTCTTCGTCGCCTCTCAAAGAGGTTGTCCCCCAGCATGAGCTGCAGGGAGGGTCTGGATTCGCGAGTCGGGCTGGCCGGTGCTTTGGAACCTTCTCTGGGGAGGTAAGCCCAGGCAGCCAGGTTCTCCTGTATGGTCCTCTCAATTGCGGCTCGCGACCGCTTCAATGCTGCTTCGGTGGCATTCAGGACCTGGATTTCCAAACTCTCCATGGCAGCCTTGATGGCATCCTCGGCGACCTTAGCTTCAACCTCCATCTATGCTGATGCCCATACTACCATCCTTGTTACCAGCATCAGGATTCTGCTGGTCTACCCGCTATGACCATTGTTGCTTTTCTGTCATACATCGAACGCATGTTTCATTTCATGGCTATGCATCTCGCACTCTTGCAGAATGGGTTCTGATGGAGGAATATCCATCTTGTCATATGCTCCAGAAACCCGCAACCCAAGTCTCCAAAACAGCAACTTCAACCCTGAAACTCGTAAACTCCCACAACTCGAAACCAACCACCCTCGCCTCCTTCAATGGTTGCAGGGTAGTTTGCTGCGATGAATGCGGCTGCTCTACGCAATCCTCAACCTCCGATGCACCAGCTCGTTTCAAATTTGTCAGGTTGAGGGTTCAGGCTTTGGGATTCTCATCTGTTTGGGCTTCTTTTTACGTAAAGCTCAGCACACATGGATTAGCAGTCAGGAACAGGTTTCAAGGAATGTCTTTAGGAAATGGGGCTTCTGCTTTACAGCTTCCAGGTCGGGTTTAGAAATGCAAGATAAGGATTCAAGGCTCAACGCTTGTGATTGTTTGGAATTAGGGCTGAAGACTCAGCTTCGCAGTTGATTGTGAATACCCCCACTTTTTTGCGACCCGCGACTGCTGACTTCGAACGATGAAACTCAAAGTGGAAGTCCGGATCTACAAGTCTATAGCAAACAAGTCGTTTGGCTGCGCAGGATTTAAGGCAGAAGCACCTCAGACTGCGGGTGTAGATCCGACGCTGCGATCTGCTCGAGCTCTGTCGTCCCCACGGCCGTGGCCTTCCCGAGAACTGGAGACAGATTGAAATAAAAGTGGCAAAATTCAGGTTGAATGCTCATGTAATCTGGCTGCAGGAGCTTTTCAGAAAATTCTCACGGTAGCTCCTTACAGCCTCCCCCCCCAGACTTCTGCATGCGACAGGTGACTTGGCCTGGATGAGCGGTTGCGCTTCGGAGCTGGGAAGCAAAATCGGGGCCCCTGCGAACAGATCAAACGCAGCGGAACACAAAATGTGTTTTTTTTGGCAAAATGACCTTCACGAAATGTTGTAAACATGCCCCTGATCTAATCAAGTATCAAGCAACACCGACCAAGCCACCGCCACCGCCCTCACCAGCCCCACCAGCAGCAGAAGCAGCAGGAGCAGCAGCAGCAGCAGAGTCAGTAGCACGACAACAAGATCTGAGCCATGCTCACTTAACCTAAGCCCAGGCACCAATAGAATCATCGCCGCCCAGCATGGACGTCAGGGCTTCCATGCGGTTTTCCAGGACTTCGAAACACCGTCGGGAGAGGCTGTAGAGTTCCTCTCACTCACCATGTTAATAAACTAGAACTGGGGGAGAAAGGAAAAAACACGTTGAATGTGTGGAACCGTTCAAGCCACGGCGACAACTCTGTTCACTGATTATCTGATGCGCACATTCTTACGGGCACCTTTACTCGCCCTGCGCCCTGGCCAACAAGCGTCTGGAACAAACAGATCAGGACTCAAGGGGCTGGCCGTTTTCCAACTTACCACCCCGGCCTCCCCCCTCTGATTTCTTGGCAGGGAGGTGAGCGCCCTCAGGCCCTCAAAACTGAGAAAGACCCCCCACTACAATCGGATGCCATCACGACCGAACACCCCTCCCAACTACAACCATTGTTGAGGTGTCAGATTACGCCTTTAGGCCGTTAGGGACCCTATGTACATGCAGACCTCCACAGTCTGCAAAAGAGGTACACACAAAACCTATAGCAGCCTAAATCCCAAATCTAACGAAATCGTGCTTGGAGATTGGGACGTAGAGCTTAGGCTTAAATGCTTACTGAGGCTGGAACCGGACTTCTTCGTGGGGCACCCCATGAGATACCACTTGAGGGGATTAAAAGCAAAGCTAGAAAAGCTCGGTAACAGTTAGGCCCTGAACCTCCACACACTGGCTTGAAATCTAAGGAAAAACAATTTTGAGCAGTAGGAAACGTAGCGAAAAATCATCGTTCATATCATGGCATGAAGACTTCTAGAACATGAAGCCTCCGTATCTGACGAAGCAAGGTCCCGACGACAACTAAGATTCCTGAGAATGAAACAATTCCTTTATGAGGTCCCCACTCAATGTCCGAAATCTTGCAATATCTAGGCTTCATAACTGGCCGTGAGAAGAGGGTCTTGGGCTTTCCCATAACAATGGTACCGACCCCCGGGGCGGTTGCTTGTAGAGTTAGTACCTTCGTAGTGAAATATCTTGCTGAGATGATATCTATGATGACCAGTTCTATTGACAAAAACTCACATCTTGGCATCGAAAGCGAAAAGTGACTTTGTCGGTTCAACAGTGGGCGGTGTTCTTTGTCTAAGATTCAGCACTGAAGACAGACGCAAAGTTTCCTTTCATGAAGTCACGGTCAAATCAATGCAGCTGCTCAACTCGCGGTGTCGGCTCCTCCTGCTGACCCAGCGACCGGAGCATATTGTACTTGATGAAGCGCGGCGCAGTCTTAGAGTCGCTGACCCACCTACCAGCTCTGCACAGGGCGGTCATCCCTTTTCAAAACAAGAATCCCGTCAAAGACTACTGCCACTCTGGCAATTCTTTCCAAACTAAAACCGAGAACCTCGGAGCTAGAAGGATTTAGGCAGCAACCCATTGGTGATCCGTCAGGGCAGGACTCACGCACGGGAGTCACACGCCCTTTCGACTCAGAAAACCCTCAACTCAAAGTAGCCTTCTTCCCAAACCCTCCACCCTTGCCACGCCACTGGCTAGCTTTGTAAAGAAAGTTAGTGCCCACCAACAATGAGACTACCACTTTTCGGAAACCATCTTTTTAAGCTCCAGAAATCTGCCCAAGACTTCTAAGTCTAAGAACCCTAACCTTGCCACAAAGCCTTGTCAGTGGCGTTATAAACTCTGCAGCTGCGATCTCACCCTCTCCGTTCACATCGATCATCTCAAACAGTTGCTCCAAGTCTGCCTATGGACTTCTAGGTTTAGAGCCCGCAGGCAAGGGTTTTTGGGGGCCAGCGTGGAGCAAACCAGAGCCGCGTTCATAATGCTTGCTGTTGTCACGGTTGCTTTCATAATTCCATCGTACTTGCTGGTAATGATTATATTGAGTTATGGAATAATCGGCAGGACGGATGCTATGAGTGTAGTCACAGTAAGAGCCATTGCACTGGAGATCACGTATGGCAATGGATGTGGGCTTAAGCTGCCTCGCAGCGTCATCAGCATTTCAGCATGGCTTGGGAGAGCCTGGGGCCGAGTCTACATCGACTTGGTTGGGAAAATCAAACAATCGTCTTCACGCGCTTCAGACCATGACCTTGAAACGTACGTATCATATGTAATCGATAATGTTGACCTCATATCATTAAAACTCCGCATAACTGCATAATCCACATCCCGGAACGCAATTACAACCCCCCCGTAATTGCAAAATCGAATCTGCCAAAGACGCGAGGGTGGAAGCGCTGGAAGAGCAATGTGTACTACTGGTTAGTAGTACTATTTGCTACGACGACTAGGGCTCCAGCTCATAGACCCGGATACCCTTAATTACGTTAAACCTGATGCTGCGTTGGAGTCCCTGTGTATGTCTAGACAGAAATTCTCTGCAAAAATCATCAGAAATATTCAGAAATCTATCATTTCTGTTTAAACCCCAACATGACATAATCAGAACTGCTGCAGTGCCCACCTGACATTTGTACAAATGCCCCAGTGTTCCCCGACGCGCCAGCGCGCCTCGTCAATGTCCATCACCCGAAGGCGGCTCTGAAACTCTGGGTCCCTTCGCGCCCCCTCGAGCAGCTCCTGGGCTGATGCTACAAAAACTAAACCGAGGAGGATGAGGGTGGTGCAGATTTGGGATTTACAGGGCTTCGGGCTCAGGGCTTACTGGAGAGGATCCCTACTCCTGTCGTGTTCGCTGCTGTTTCGTGGCATAGCCCTAAGTAGAAGCGCCTCGGCCCCAAGCAACAACTAAGAAAAGTAATGTCTGCCGCCAGCACTGCAACAAGCAGGACAGGATATCATCTCGCGTCTGTCAGAATGGCTGCATGCTCGGATGTGACATTAGCCTCTACAAAACAAGTTACATGAATCCCTGGCATATCACAGGCCAGAGCCGGTGCGACTTCTCCCCTACCTGAAGCCCTGCAGGAAAAAAACCTCAAGCCCGACTGGAACCCTTCCCCGCCCACAGCTAGAACCCAACCGAGGCACGTCAAAGGTCACCATGCCGCTGCCGTCGGTGTCAATTCCTCAATTCAGGCTTGGGGGTGCCAGCTGAGTATACGCTACCTCTACCACTACTACCCAGTTGATGTTAGGGGGCTCAGGGTGACTTCAACGTTCTAAGTGTGTCTAGAATTGAAAGTGGATTGGGATCACCTGATGGTGGCGCAAAAACGGCTTTGCAATTCGCATTGGATAGTCCTGGCTGAGGGCTCGATGATTCTAGATGCCCCCACCCAATCTCCGAAACCCCTTTCCAGCAGAACCCATGCCAAGAATCCCAATCCTAGCCTTAAACCTTAGCCGCTTCTTGAAACTCATCATGCTGCGGATTGATGACTACTGCTACCCCTCTTGGAACTATCATTCCGGCTTTGATTGGAATTGGCTACATTATCTTGCACGCGCATCATGTGTTTCAACTCGTGGTTCCTTTTATATTTAAGGTTGTGAGACATTGCAAACAAGGGTTTAGGGTTTTAGGAGAGGCACTGCGACACTTCAGAATGCCAGATGCTGACTTCCACTGTGGCTCTTGCGGCGGACCACCTGTTAAAGCTCGGCTCTGAGCGGCAAATCTTCTGCCTACAACCTACTCACCCTGCTCCGCGCAACAGTTTCTAGACCTCGCAGGATTCTCGGGACGGCCTTCCTGCACTGTAGAAGATTAGATTTTGGTATGAATGCACGCGAACGAAGAATCTGGCCTTGCAAACCACAATTCCGGACCTTGTGGGATGAGGGCAAGGAGCTCCTGCATGTAGATCGAAGGGAGCCAAATGCAAGCGAAATGCCCAGGCAATTCCCAAATACAAGCCCTTCGTAGCACCGCGTAATCCAGATACCGTGAACCCCCAACCTTCATATCTACTCACCACTGCCATACCCTAAGCCCCAGAATTCTAACAACTGCACAATCCGAACAATCTGAAAGGCCTGAGCCTAACCTCCTTCAAGGACATCAGCCAAGTTGCGCTTGAAAATCCGCTCCAGCCGCTCCCGGTCAATGCTCATGTTGTTTTCCATCTCCTTTCTCTCCCTCAACTTAGGAAGGAGTCCAGATCACAGAAGTCGAAAACAGTGGCAATACCGATTACAAGAAGTGCCGCTGCCGACTTAGTGGTATTGTGTGGTATGTAGACACGCTTAATGACTCTCAATTGTCACGAATCATCCCTGCTGGGTTGCTTGGAATGGGCTGCTCTGGCAAGGTAGTTCTGACTGTCCTCTGCCAAATTCAGTACGTCACGCTGGCGTGCCTCTGCAAAGGTATCCACGACCACCGCCACCTTGTCTGACTTATTTAGGTTAGAATCCTTGGTACTGCGGGGAAGAATTGGTGCCACCTACCCCTTTGGCAGACGACCTAGCAGGTAAGCGCTGACTTCAGCGAACTCAAAGAAAGTTGAAGCACTATCACGGAGTGACTGCCTTCTTGAGGTAGGCGTTCGCGCGTTGGCTGTGGCAAATGATTTAGACTTTACGCCGTGTTAGCCTCTTGAAAGGCATCCTAATAAAGCCGCAGACGATCCCACTCAAAGGGTATCCACAACTAAGGGCTGCGCGATTAGGTTCATGACTCCAAAGACCAGCGTCAGCAGCGATCCCATAAAAATGATGGCCGTCAGCGGATATGCTTCAATCAGGGGCACAGCTATCTGTCCCCAACTGTCCCCAGCGATGACGGTCTTGAACAACAGCACATTCGCGCGCATCACCGAAGATGTTGCCTTCAAACAGTGCGGGCAATCGCTGAATGCTCCAGTTTCTCGATCAACGATTTCCATCAGAGGGTCGACCAGCTCTACAATCAAGAGGGCCCAGACAGTCATCATCACAAAGCAGAATACGAAGGACCAAAACAATGTCTTCAAGCACGTCGACAGCATGCCTGGGTTGCACATGGCCGTTTCTTGACATGCATTTGTTACAATTAGTTGAGCAGGAGTTATCATAAACTTGCCACACTTGTTCAAGAATGACCCAGATGCGTATCAATTTCTGCAGCTCCCGAAAGCCCCCGGTTCGCCTCAACACCCGGGTCACGCGCAGGATCCTGTTTTGCAAAAACTGGCTCGCTGTTGAGGGTCCTTGCTGTGAGAACCTCATTGCTTCGGGATTTGCAGAAGAGCCGTGGTTTTGCCGAACTAGAAAAACACACTCAGTCCTCACCAAGCGCAGCATGCGGAAGACCGCAACTGTACTCAGCAGCTCGCCATGTCCCAAATACTGCATGATGGTCTCTACATATCCTCAGTTGTACATGGAGGCGACTTGTTTGAGGTCTGAAGGTTCCCTTTGAGACCTTGAAGAAGCAAAAAGTCACTAACCTCAACAACAACCAAAGAATCCGCAAAGAAGGACAAAGGAATCAGTCATGATCGTCAACTCCAGGAATATTCGAGGTCCCTTCGCGATGAGTAACAAAAGCGTGTCCAGGGTGTAGGCGCAGAGGCACAAGTCCGCGGTGATTTGAACCTTGTGTCGATGATGATGGTGATCATTTTGGGGTTGCTAGCGGCGACGACTCAGGGATTGCTTCTAAAGGTACCTCATATAGGAGTTATATTGGATAATGGCAAAGAAAATGGAAACTATTATAACATATAGAGGTTATATGAGTGATTGATTTTCCCTTTGTAGGACCTCAAAGCAGCCTCTTCTAGTCCTGATCCCAGGAACAATCTCTTGGGGCTCTTCACCGGCAGCTCGAGAATCGACGTCATAGCAAGTACACAGGAAGTCTATCAAAACGATCAAAGCGAAAACGTTGGCCATGATTCTGCTGCGCGAGTAGGTCACCGCACACTGCTTCACACTCCTGCTTTGCGCTATCCGCCGACCCCGCTCTGCG
>CAJNIZ010006291.1:68124-103397 GCA_905231905.1 Symbiodinium pilosum
AAAAGGCGAAGACCCCCTAGCCTTACTTCCTACCTGACAGAAATCTAATGTGTCACAGTACTCCCGGGAGGACCCCTCAATTTGCCCCTGTGCTGCAGCCGCCCCTTTGCGGGGTCGGCGGCAGCGGCGGCAGCCCTTAAATAAGCCCTCTAGCAATCATCATCCAGCGCAGGCTCTTTCTAAAATGAAGCAAAACTTCCCCAGAATCCTGCAGCAATGCGATGACGTATTCGCGCTGTCGAAGAGATTGGCGGTCTTCGCTTTGACGAACTTGCTCGACACTGTGTTCCTCCTGGAGCCGACTTGCCCACCAGCTGTCGAGGCAAAACCCACACTCCAGTTTAGCCCAAACCCTGAAACCCTGAGCGCGAGAGACTCCAACTCTAAGATGCCAAGGCAAAAACCATGACCACAACAGCCCCAAACCTCAAATCGTAAACCCTAAAACCCTGCCAGGTCCTCCTGCCAGCATCAGAAAGACGGCTTGGGTCTATGCTTGACTTCACGCTTCCCGTCCGGGAGACTGATACGGTCCTGCACTTCAACGTGTGGGACTTGGTAATGTTCAGAGTAATGCGAAATGGAGCGTGTAGACTCCAAGAAGCCAGGCCAAGAAATCAGTAGCCCCAAACAGGTAGAAGCCTGTTTTCTCCAATAATTTTCGGCAAGTCCGCCCCCCTACTGCAAAAAAAACAGATGCAACGGATTCGTTAGGCAGACTGCACGGAGCTCCGTGCTCCATGGGGGAGTATTTGATATGTAGGGGAGTGCGTCGTTTACTAGAACAAGGCGTGAGGTGTGTTTGGGTCCCTTCGTTGTAGTCGGCAGTAACCCCCAAAACTGTAGCTGAGTGATGTTAAACCTGTTCCCAGCCAAATCACATTTTTTTCCCGGCCGCTGAGTCTTTGAAGCAAGGCTTGGTGTTCCCTTGCTGTTGGATACAGACTTGTGAACATGCTGCAGTCTTTGCATGAGTGTCTCGTGAGCAGAATTCTCATGGAGCTGGCCTTGCACTAGTCAAAAGGGAATGGAGCGCTTGCTGCTAGAAGCGCCGAGTGTACTTTCCGCATAACAACTACAACTTTTGGTTCGGTGGACGTCCGTTGCTTAAAGATTTAAGGATCTATTGTCAAATCTGCCTCTTGGTCTTCATGGCCTGCGGTCATCCAACATGTGTACAATAGACAACTGAAGGTTGTGCAGCGAAAAGGTTAAGACATTGGACAATCATGTATTCTGCCCGCTCAAGTTTGCACAAAAAATCTTAAACCCGAAACCTTGACTCTCGGCGTCCTGCTCCCCAACATGTCGTCATCTTGCTGGGAGCCGCTGCTGGCGTTGGACCTTCCGCTGGATAGCTCACCTTGAGCATGCCGCTTTATGCTGGTTATGTTAGCTGTATGGGGGAGTCCCTTGCGTCCCCTGGCCAACCTTTGTCACCTTTGTATGTAGCTCTCCGAGCCCTCCTATTGAGGGCGCCTACCCTCTGGCCAGCAAAATACAGACGCAAATTGCTTGGACCACAGCTGCAAGTGACCGACAGAAAAGACGCAAATGACGTTGAGGCCGGATGTGTCTATACGGACCAGGTGGGTTGTACAGGAGAAGACAAATCCGGTTTGATGCTATACATCTTGAAGCCTTGCTGCATACGCGCGTCCTAAATTCAACAAAATAGCAAAAGAAGCTAGAAGTCTCTCATCCAGGTGATTCACTTGGCACTAGTGTTCCCGTGGTTCTAGGCTACTAGTGTTTCTTTGATCGGCGGAATCCCAGTTTAGGTCTTGCGAGAGTGCTGGGCTTTCGGGACCAACAGCAATAGGTGGTGGTGCAGGTGACGGGAGAATCGCCAACCGAGAAGGGCAAACGCAGGGGTGGAAAGGGCAAGGGGCATCACAAAAGTGAAACATTCGGACGACAGGGGCAAGACTGGACGAGGATGGGTAGACAACTGGAACTGCAAGCAGCAAGGACAGAAGTGTGCCAAGTCAGCCAGGGCCCTCGAACAGCAGGTCTCGTTGCTTTCGCGCATGGTACTGGGGCAGGAGAACAGCTTGAATCTGGCCCGACGTGTGGCGTTGTTTGTGGTGCATGCGAAGTTGGGCTGTGAACCAACATCGTTAAGTCCTTGTGCGCTGTTCAGGCGGCATGGCTCGAAGCCAAGAAAAACGCGCCGGACAAGCTTGACAATATTGTGTCGGGCGGAAAATTCTTCCGCACAGGCCACTAGATGAGAAAGCCTTGAAAGAGTTCCAAGGCCATGCATGGCTTTCAGAGGACGCTGGCTTTCAGGTGGAATCCAAGCTCCTGTTGCCGATGAAGGACAGGTTCGGGCTACCAACAGCAGTCATTCGCCAAAGCGCAGCGGAGCACGTGTTTGCGACGTTGCCTCCAATCAGACCCATGTCAGAATCCATGATGGGGGAAAGCTTGGTGTTCCGTCTTCAGTCTGAGAGCGATCAGAAGCTTCGTCTTCATGTACGGGCTCTTGGCATTTGCAAAGAGAACAGCGCTACGCAGCGCTACGCAATGCTGTGCCAGCTATGCGCTTTGTGTCATGGCTCCAACCTGAGGTGCTCCAACTTCTCCAAGCAGCCTCGCTGGAGAGAGTTGAATCGTCGATTCTCCAATTCTCGAAGTTCAAAACACAAGTCCAAACCGAGTTCACTCTCGCAGCTCTTCCGGCCTCTTATCAGGTCAATGCTATGGTTTTGCTATGCACTGCCATGATTGCTTTTCTTAAAAGCGCCCTCCATGCTGGGCCTTGCTGCGGAACGATTCTGAACTGAAGTGGAAGAGCTCTCAGAGTCCGAGAAGGGGAAGTCCAACGGCAGCCTGGTTTACAGCCTAATGGGAATATCTGACGAGCCCACAGCCTGAGACCTCTAGTGACGGTGCTAGCCGCTGGAGCAGAGTCTTTTTCACCCACATGCAATCTGCTTTTGCCCTCAAGATTTCAAACATGTTGTCCTAGTGAGCGCAAGGTCATGCAGTCAATGTCTTCTTCAAGCCTTTCCCTCACACAAAATATCATCATCCCACTCTCGGATTTTCTGTGCGCAGAGTTATGGCTAGAGTTGGCTTCCGGAGGACATGCATTCAATGGTGTTATAGGCGAACTATTGGAAATATACGCAGATTTTGCCACGCCATCTTCGCGAGTCTATGCCATGGACTGGAGATGGACTGCTTTTAAAAGTCCTTGCGGTGGAGGACTGCAATACTCTCCATATTTTGGGCTGCTCCGGGGCAAGCGACTGACAAAAGACAACGCCTGGCAGTGCTGGGACGAGCTAGCAAGCCTTAGTGACTCATGCCTCCCCGCAACGCGCCAGGTCTTGAAGTCCACAGCTGCGCGAGGTGAGTGGCATGCTGTATTAATTAGTGTATGGTCTTCAACCACTGTGTTTTCCCCTTCTGTACAGCATTTCCCGCTTTACTTTACGCGTTCATGATGCCGCCAAAATGGCGAAGCCAAGGCTGCAGAGGCTGCAGAGGCTACCGGCCAGGGCTTTGGAGTTCTGTGAGCCGCTTGGTCCTACCAGGCTTGCTTCTCAAAGAGGTTGCTGCCGTAGGCAGCCGGACATTGCCTGCCGACAATCAGGGGAGGCCTTCCCTGGGCTCAAGAGGTGACAGACACAGCTCCGCAGTGCAATGCAGAAGCATGCAAAGCCATAGAAATAGTGGCAGTGGGGCTGGGGAGCCATGATGAAACCCTACAACACTTGGTTGGCCAGGACGTTCAGAGGTAGTCAAAGCCGTGCACCCGGGGTTGAGGTTTGCTCGTGAGACCGCAGCGCTGCAGCCTTTGCATGTGGCCGGCACATGCGTGATTTTTAGCCTATGAAAATGCAATTCATGAAATGTTGCCATCAGCTCACAACTCACAGCAATCTGCCTGAAGGCAGCTTCTATTGGAACTCCACGGTGCTGCTCGCACTCGGCAGGAACCGATGGTCACTAGCATTCGAGCGAGCGAGGTTGCCTCGAGCAAGAGAAGATTCTCGAATGTGCACGCTGAGATTCGCTTCCTCGCAGCGCCATGATCCTGAAACTCCTCGCGGCCAATCTAATAACGACCAGTTTGCCAATTTTTGCCGGATCCTGAAAGTGCAACGCTGCCCGTTCGCGCAAGGGTGCCTTCTTGCTCACGCTCAACACGGTCCAAAATGCCTTTGTTCCAGCACTTTCTCGACTTCCACGTTTTTGGTCTGCGCCGTACAAATGCTGCCCGACTCAGTTAGATTCAGAGGCTCCAGGAGCGTTCATGTTCTTGGCTTTATGTGTACACGGACGGAATCTTTAGAATTCATGGATCAGAAATTCAACCAGCTATGATCAAACTCCCTACTCGACCCAGCCCAGCCGACCCATTCAATTATTTCTATGCCTTTGGCCATTACTAGTAATTAGTACGAATACTAGATTAATGCTGTTGGCGGTACGAGGTCGGTCACTGCAGGAGAGATTAGCCATCCCAGACAAACTGTTATACGCAATGATTAATTAACCTCGAAGGCAAATGTGGGACTGAGAATCGCAGCCAGGATTCCTGGAGACATTTTTGCTTGAGAAGCCATTTGGGCGAACGCTGAAAAGGAATGCAAGTATGTTGTTCGCCTTTGTTTCAATTGCCATCCTCCGACAGAAGCGTTCAGTCCTAATCTGCATGGCTATTGCCACAACTATAAAGATCAGTTCACCCCTTGCTCCATGCTGTGCTTGAGCCTGTGACTAGAGGCAAAGGCCGACTTGATGGCTGGCTCCAGGCCAGTCTGTGTTTTCGCTACAGCATTCTGAGGATCCCCAATGACGGAAAATAAAGTGTATCTTCCTCAAGCTTGATGAGAAACCTGGAGGATCAAGGCAGACCAGACTTAAAGCTATTTATTTGGCAGCATCAAACACCTCAATGCTTCAATGCTCGGGGCTGCTAAGCTTCCTTCTGAGCCCCAGCTCATGGGTTATCACCATCTTCGAGTAAAAGGCATTTGGGCACAGTTGCAGCGCGACATCTCGTGAATGTGCAGTCCAAAGAGCATGATGGAGTCTTTGAGCTTCGAGCGGAGCATGCGGTGACATAATATGGCATGTCTCAAATTAGGGTTTGGGGTTTGAAGGTCGCAG
Source organism: Symbiodinium pilosum (assembly GCA_905231905.1). Classification (NCBI taxonomy): domain Eukaryota; class Dinophyceae; order Suessiales; family Symbiodiniaceae; genus Symbiodinium; species Symbiodinium pilosum. The sequence continues at coordinate 73,252 of CAJNIZ010006291.1, forward strand.
GGCTGAGGGGATGGGGTCTGGGATTTTCGGGCTTTCAACTACGAAAAACTGGCTCCCTAATTCGAGACACTCCATGAGAAAGCTTCACAGAACTGGGCATGTACATGGCAGACCGCTCAGAGGCCGCTGGGATCTAACAAGCTGTGCAGCTGTGCTAAATTAAATTGGAAGCTCGCAGGGACTTCACAAGTGGCAAGGGCCACAAGTGGCTAATGAGGTTTAGGGTTGATGGTTGGAATTGGGGATAGCTCTGCTTGCGAAGTCCCTCCAAACTTGCAGATGCGTTGGAGGTCACAACTGCAGGGGTCGAAAGCACGTGCTGCTACTCTGAGCTCTGAGGATGAAAGCTTGCTGTGGAGTATATCATGTTCGTCTGCAAACCTGTCTGGGGTAAGGTTACGGGCAATTCAGATTTCTGTTTACCTGCCCTGTTCGCCGTGGCCACCCAACTTGCACGAGTTACCTCCCTCATGCACACGGTGTGGAAGGCAAGAGATCGCATCTTCATGTCGAACGCGCACAATTCAAGGCTCCATAAGCTGACTCACATCTTCCGAGGTCCCAGAAATTGCTAGCACTACCACATGTCCAGTACTACTACCAGTAGCAGTCCGCTTTCTCCTCCTCCCACCTCCCTGTCCGCATCATCCTTCTCCTCCGCTAATGCTGTCTCTTGGTGCTGCTGCTCCTGCTACTACTAGAAAATCTCTCCTTCTGCTGCTTCTTCCGTCACCCCAAAAATCACGAGCACGTTCACCCGGAACGACCATCCCATCTCAGCATGTGACCCAAGATGCTGAACTTGCTGCTATTACGCCAGTTGCATCTGACAAAGCCTCCAATGCAAACGCAGTTCATGTAGCTGGTAGAACCTTCGTGACCGCAGCCTGCTTGCACCGGTGTGCACAGAGCAATTCGCACAAAGGCAGTTGGGACTATTTAGTTCCGCCCGAATGCCAAAAGATCCGCTGGTATGGTACTTCTGCACTGTTCTTGCTCTCCCTGGTGCTGAGGAGGGAAGGAGATGGGCCCTACCATTATTTTTTCAGGAGTTCGAGTCCTATCCCCATCCCCTACAAAGCACAAGGGAGAACTTTGCCACTAAATAAGGCAGGAAGGGCGAAATCAATTCGGTACATCTGTGCGGGCATATCTTTGCAGCCCTCAGCCATGCAGTAAAACAGTTCTTGCACGTTGTGCAAATTTGTGCGATCTGGATTGAGACACGTGACGGAAGCCAGAAGCTTCAGCCTCAGAGGTCGACTGTACTTGGCACATCCCTACGAGGACCCACAAATACTGGCTTTGGAATTGTGTACATTGTACAGGTTGCAAGGCGCCGACGCTTGATGTGGTGCAAAGACTTCAAACCTTGGCCAGGCAGGGCAATGTGCTCAAACTCTCACTGCTTTTGAGGTTTGGGTGCCTTCGAATTCAAGGCTTGGGTCTGGTTGGGATTTGTTTGCAGGTGTAAACCATTTGAGGACTGTGTAGCTTTGTTCTTCAACTCTCCAACACCTTCCAGATAAAACAATCCATCAAAACCGGCTGCGCCTGTTTAGTTCCCAGGCCTTGACTCATGCACCTCCTCGCCCCGAATCCCAACTGTCGCTGAAAATGCTGCTTGAATCGATCTCTCTACGCCACCCCATGACCCCAAATCTTGAGTCTCCACCAACATGAGCTTTGTAAAACACACGCCCAAAACCGCCCAAAACCGCCAAACCCGCGAGGCTGCGGCAGACGATCTGGGCTATCCTGAAGACTAAGAACCATCCCAGAAGGACGCCTTCCAGGGCACTTCCGGGTACTGGACACAGGAAGTCTGCGGGGTTTGGGTCTCAGGGCTCTACGTGCGCATGCGCACTGCAAAGCTGCTGCATGTCCTGTAAATCAGCCACATGGCGTGTTGGGTTTTTGGCTCAGGCAGGCTCGGGCTCAGGATTTGAGGAGTACCCAGAGTGAGGTCTTCAAAGGAATATCATAGGGGAGATCCCAAAATTTACGCCCCTGAGCACTGGCCATCATCCGGTTTCTTATCAAGCTCTGACTCTACAAATCTCCAGTAGGGTCATGGGAAACTGGTGAATGTGGACACACCGATAACGCGACCCACCGCAGAATCCCATTGGCAAATGCGTCGTCCAAGAAGGTACAGCTCCTGCTTTGAACACAAAACGCCAGCAGGGAATGTTTGGGGGGATTTGCTGGAACTGTTCTCGATTCTCGCCCTAACATCTCTGCTAGACGTCAAGAGTGCAAACGGTCACAGGGATGAGGGCGCCCACACACACAAGCAGTCGAGCCACCCCGAGAAAATTGGGCCGAACCACATCCAGGAAAAAACTCCATCGTCCACCACCGTATCGGGGTTGCGGGTTTTAAGATTCGGAACTCAAGATTTACTACCACGACTATTCCACATCCACTGCTCTTACGAATCATGCTCAATGTGCAGCATTCTTTGGCTTTACCTCCTCCTCCTCTTCTCCTCTCCAAATGCTATCAAACGCCAAGCGTGCAGCTCGTCGAAGTCTCTCCGTTAATTATGCAACTCGCATGTGCAATTCCTCGATACCGCTCGCATCTGCAAGTCTTCATCCATTTCGCACAATTTGCGCTCCAGCATTGGCAGCGCCCTTCCGCTGGAGACAAGGACTTGGCCGCAAAATCCACACGTTGCTGGCGAGCTTTTGCTGGATAGCGAAAAATGAGCTTTGCTATGCAATTGCCTCCTTTTTTTGACAGTTTTGCAAAGCACTGACGAATTTGAAGCCATCTCAAGATTCACGCGTTGCTTGTGAGTTTTTGCTGGCAAGTAATGTGCTTGGTTGTCTAATTGCCTGCCGGTTTTAGAACAGCAGGGGAGCTGTGGGATTGCGCAGCCCCTTTGCAAGGCTTTGATAAAGATGAAGCCATACAAGTAAATACATATATACACCTACAATCACTCGTTTCTCGTGAGCTTCTGCTGGAGACACATGTTGACTGCGAGGTTTTGCAGCATAATGTTGCACCCTAGCCTTGTTTGATTCAGAATCAGCTATTTTTATTTCGGTCCGAACCCCTCAAACAATAGCTGATTCTGATTTTTTAATCCGAACCCCTCGATTAAAAGGGTGCGACATTATCAGCTGGTGATCTAATGTCTTGTTTTGACTTGCACTTTATAAAGCAGAGCAATCCCCGCTCCAGTTAGACCCATCTGAGAAATTCCATGACTTAAAGCTTCGGATGTGATAGAAAGTGCTGGGCGCTGCTGGACAATAGCTTGCCTGATAGAAAACAGGGAGGAGGGTCGGGGATCTCAAAACCACTGCAGGTTTTGCTGTGATCTACTTTGTAGTTTAGCTGCCTGGCGGCAGTGGGATTGCCCGCTCAGTGGCAAGACATGACAAAGAGGAACCCATCTGAAGATTCGCAAAGATGCCCCAAAACCCTAATCCGCCTAGTGATCTGTCTAGGTGGCTCTCGAAGCCAAAAAGGGTCTCCTGAGCAGTGATCGTGCTGCATGCCTGTTTGTAGCTGTCAGACAAAAATTCTGTCCTTCCGACATCTTCAGGAGATTGGATGAGGGCTTCGGAAGGCTTCATAGGATTGAACCCTTTGGGGTTTTTTCTGATGCTGACACGGGTCTGCTGGCAACACGCCTGTTCAATCTGATGAGGGTTTGAGGCACAAGGCTTGGCATTACGGGTTGAGCCGCTCACGGAAATGGCTGCTGCCCAGACCGTCTGAGGCTGGAACCACGACCTTCAACTCCATGCCTGAGGTTTGTGGGTGTGTCTCAGAATATGCAGGAAACATGTCGGGAACGCATATGCGGGCACGGTGTCACTGCCTCCTTTATCCCAACCCTAACCTCCTGAGCTCTCTTCTGTCGATTCTCTGCTGGATGGCAAGGACCATCTCCTGAGCAGAACCCCCAGAAGCTAAGGCAACGCCATGTTGGGCACGCAGGTCTCGCAATGGTCTGTTGAGAGCCAGACTCCCTAAAAGAACATCCCGGAAAACGAAGGAAAATTAAATTCCGACTTCCACGGCAAACTCCCAAGACAAAAAACTGCCGCAGAACGCAAGAAACATCTACATCAAGGGGACTGGATAACTTCAACCTCCGCAATCCTGAGCCGCAGCTGCAGCACACAAGCGGTCCTCCATTGCGTGGGAAACTGGAGACAGCTCCAAGGCCCAGGCCTTGAAAAAATGACAGTTTACAATGTTTTCTTAAGGAAGATTCGTTGCTAGGGAGGGGAATGGTTAAGCTGGGCTGAGCGGCTCGAGGTCAAAAGGGCGGGGCTTTCAAACGTAAAACGCAGTTGGTGTTCAGCATTGGTTTAAGGCTTCAAGGCCTCTGGACGGGGGTTTTAGATTTCAGGTCTAAGCTCGGGACATTTGGGGGAATGATTGCCGTATTCATGCCTCAACCCAGTAAAACAAAACCCTACAGTCTAAAGCTTTGGGATCGCTCATGGATTCCGGACACCCAATACTTTGGCGGCCGAAGCCCTAAAGCAGAACCACGCACCTCACTGCAATTCCGAAACCCATCCGCGCCTCTAAACGTGGAAGCCAGCACCCAACAACCAATCTTGCGCAAAAAATCTGCTTTGGTACCTATGTGGAATATGTCGGATCAGCACGGAAAACAAAACGCCTTCACTATGAGATGCAATGATCACTGCTTGCCTGGCCCCGCCCTCTTGTAGGGCATCCTTCTGGCGGTGTACTTGCTCGGTCCCTGGTTTTCAGGAATGGTCTATTGGGTCCTCAAGTTTCACAGAAAGTTGCCTCCTTGACACTCGGACCCTGACTGTAAAAACTCAAATACAAAAACCCAAGACCCTCAGCCCCAAGGGCCAACGACGCAAAACGATCCAACACCCCACAGGTCAAGAAATTTGAACGGAGTCCTGAGGCCTAAGGCTCTGAAACCCGAACCCTGAAGGATCTGAAGCCCAACTTCCGGGGCCGCAAGCCATGAAGTCGGGCACCGACTTCCGAGAGACCGTAAAGCCATTGAAGAGCATGGCCATCCTAAACGATCAGGCTTGGAATTTCAGGTTTGGGCTCAGGGATGTTCAGGGCCCCACAGTGTCCCTACAGCCCCTGACACTAGACACCCCAAAGGCCAAGAAAATGAAGGCTGTATGGTGGCCCTTGGGGCACTGCCGACACAGCAATGCAAGGATTATGTTTCTGGCTACAAGTCCATGATTGCCATGCTTGGGCCACCTTTTGCTTCGGCTCTTCCCTCCTTCTACTGCCGATGCTGCTGCCTATCCTGGTGCTGCGAACTACATATCTGAGCAAGCCCTCGGTCTTTACGCTTGCATCTTCAGAAAAACACCTACATGTTACGCACACGGCAAGAATAAAAAAGCAGCAGGAAGAGCGATTGAAATGCTTGACATGGCAATGGTCGCAGCATGGTTCATCTTCACGACAACTATGATGACACGGATTAGAACAATAGCAATGAGGCAGATGCCGAAAGCGGGCGCATGCGTACATCGCGTACACGCCCCAAGACAAGGAATTAAAGGACCCATCAGATTCAGAGACTCCGAGGCTGGAAACCTGCTGGGGGTCCGCACGTCAATATGGGCGCCAGCAAGATCTGTGCCATGCTAGAGTCTTTGGCCGCTGCAGCCACCATGAGGTAAACGCTGTCCTGTGCCGGATTGCTTGTTTGCTTGGCAGCCGCACTAGACTGAAATACGAAAGATGTACACGTGTAGTACATCTCCACATAGAAATGTTTCAAAGATGTTATGCAAGCGTGTTGAGAAAGTGGCAGCAGCATCTCAATGAGGCCCGGTCCATGGCTATGTAAATGATGCTGTTCCACAGCAAAACCTCAGCTCACTCTTGACTATCCAATTCCGAGTCTAGGGTACACAAGAGGTCCGTAGATTCCCATCTTCCACAACTCCTTTTTCTGACCCCCCAAGAACTTCGAAGTGCACCCCCACTGCGAACCACACAGTGGTCTGGTCTGAGAGAGGGAAGCAACCATGAGCTTGCAATGCGGCTGGGCTGCAATTGGGTATACTGTCCACTCAAGCTCGCTCCTGGGCGCAAATGCTGAATGGTCCAGAAGGGACATACTCGGGCTGCACAACTCTTCAAATTTGTACCGGCCGCAGACACTCCCACCTGTTTTGGGTGCTCCTCCGGATAACTCTGTCGCGATAAGGGGCAGGGACCCACTCTTCAGAACAGAAGCTGTTGGGATTGACACATGACTGCTGTGTAGGCCTTGCATACTCATCATGACCAGCGTCAACCAAACAATATGGGCATTAGAACTATCATCATCAATCGCACGGTTGCCAAAACTCGGTATTCATTGCGAAGCTAAGATTCTGGTGGCTGCTACTATTACGGCAATCTTTGCGCTGAGCTCCAGGCAAGAGGAAGACCAAGGTGACAAAAATGGCATTGCAAAGAAGAGATAAGAGGAGGTTGAGGCTGGTGAAGGCAATAATGTATGCCCAGTCCTCAGTTGAGCCCTTCACTTGTTGGGGGTGAGGGCTGGGGGTTTCTATGTTTCTTAACATGCAGTCAGCTCATGAATCAAGTGAGGCCTTAACATAATATTTCTCCATTCTGGGGGACGCACACTCGTGGCTACTCAATTGCCTGGAAACCTGTCAAGAAGATCATGGCCTACCCATCGTTCAGGGAATTCTGCTTGCTGCTGCGGCCACCGCTTCTGCCTCTGCTGCTGCCAGTACTGCTGCCAGTACTTCCTCTGCCAATATTCCTACGAGCAACAGCAGAACCTGCCGCCTGCGGCAGACCGCTGCAAAATCGATATCAACCACCTACGCTAACAGGTGAGAGCCTAAACACCATCTGCGCTAGAAGGGCAATCTCAACAAGGTTCCCTTGTTTAAGCACAGATCCAAAAGAATTGGAGGCCCTGACACCCCAAGGCTCCCAATCAAAGTCCCCAAGTTCAGAAACTCCAAAATCTCAGCTGGGAGACACTGTACAGGACCTCTGAAACTTCCAACTTCATCACTGTTCGTTCCGCGATCGCCTTCGGCATGACCTCACGACGCCCAAATTCAGTACTCGACAAGGTTTGGGGTTTAGGGGTTCCTGCCTTCAGTGGGGGAACGATTACATAGAGGCGGGCCGTAAGTGCACCCTCTACCAAACATCCATCAGATGCAAAAGAGTCAGAGCGGCGTAGCAACTGTGTCCGGTGATGCAGCTGTGGGATCCAAGTACATACAAGAACATGATGAAGTGTACGCGAATTGGGTGCACAAGGAATTCTTCAAGAATGGTTTCTGGAATGCTATTGACCTATCCAATCAGGATGTGAGAGGCGCTAAATGGCTCCATGGACCCCAGACCGTCTAAACCCTTTCCTTCCTTCATCCCCCATGTGCAATCCAGCCTTGATGCCGGAAAGGGCGCACGTCATCACCAGCATGAAATAGAACCCGACCTTGCAAAAGCGCAAAGCCTACTAGTGTTCTACTTCCTCTTGGAGCTGTGCTAGTGCCGGCGTTCAGCAGCAAGCATCACAGTCTCTGCCATCAATATTACCAAATGAGTGAGCATGAAGGGGACAAGCTGCTCTGTTCCGCATATGACCCATGTATACATACACGCATGCGCAATGCCTAATGCAACCTTCCCCATAGTGGGAACAGGCCTGGTGGTATCCAGCGTCTTGTCCTTTTCCAATGCCGATATACGCGGCCCCTGGGCAAACTGAGGCTTCAATGAGCGACTTGGGGCAGTCAGCCTCAAAAGCCTGGTTAAAGATGAGACACTTCCGCACCCACATGCAACATGTCTCGGGACTGGCAACTCCTGTTGGTTCTGTCCTGCAGTCCCTGCCCGCCCAGGCGCGCCTACGACCAGAGCCTGTGCTATTGCAACCAAAATCTCGGTCAGGACGCCCTGCCTCAGAATTCTCAGGATGCAAAGCTCAGATCTGCTGATTCTCACGTTTGGCCTGATTGATGCTTTGATATTGCTTGCAGGTGCCTCGCGTCAATTCCTCATACTATATTGAGTGCGAGGCTGGTCCCGAAGAAGAAGGCGCACTTGCCTGCAAAAGACCTTCTGCAGCTGCTTCCGGAACCTCCAAAAGGCCCCCTGCTGTTTCACAGGAAGCGGTCATCGGCTTGATTTGACGTAGTTGGGGTCGTCCTTGTGTACCAGTCCAGCAAAGGGATACGTACCAGTCCATGCAAAAGAACGTCACCATCGGTGGGAGCGTCCGTGATGTGCATCTACACTGGTGACTACGTCACTTGGTCATACCGTCAGCCATGACTTACACGCACTGCATGTGATTAATTATCTGGGTTGCTGGCAATTCAAGAGCTCCCCCAAAAGTGTTTACATGGAGCGCAGGCAGCCCAAGGCCTGACACCGTAGATGCTGTTCCGCACCGGCGGCATGTCGCCAACCGTCAACCTGGCCGTTTCACGGCTCAGGATGCAAGAGGACAGAGGCTCAGGCTTGCAGGTCTCCATTTTGAAAGTTTTCTCCCGCAGGCCCTTCAAGGTATCCTCCACTAAGTGCTACAACTCCAATTGCGAACGACATTGCCATTGCGTGTAGTACATGTTACAGCGCTTCCGCGCGAGTCTCTTGTTCGTACCTCGATACTGCTGCTAGAAGAGCTCCTTTGGTCGTAAATTCACTTCTTCGAGCAGCAGAACTGAAGAGGGCAGCAGCACTCTCAGCGTTGCAAGTATCCTCACAACCTGCAACATGGCATTTCTCTTACGAATATGGATTGAAATTGGCATGGTGATTGCTATTAGAGTATTATTTTTACAAGGGCCAAGCTAATCCTCACCCATCATCTACACTGTTATCGGCGTAGCTTGGACAGGCAGTTTCTGAAACATGTAGGTTGCAGCGCACAGCATCTGACAGCTTGATGTTCGTCTGACTTGTATCGTACTGTGGACTGACCCACTTCCAGCTGCTAGCTAAATCTTCACAAAAATCAGCCATTGATCTTCCTCTCAGCACAGCCAATGGGGAATTCAACTTTTGAATCAGTTGCATCCCTCACTTGTGTTAAGAGCTCCGTTCAGCAGCAAAATCGTGACAGCACTATTGAAAGATTGAACTTAGGTTTATAGGTTGCGCAGGCTACAATGGTTTTGTCTAGATTGTGACGGAAACATGTTGCTAGATACGGAACCTTCCACACTAGCTGGAACTTGAAGCTGGCACTTCACAAACAAACATTGCTTGCATATCATGCTACCCTTGCCCTCTGCCAAAGCTGGTACCCAGGGGTCCTACAGGGTAGCACATCAAATTATTAATATACAGTATCTGTTCTTGGGCCCGCAAGCCCTTCATCCTTAATGCCTAGGTCAGACTATATAATCAAAGGACCAAGCGATGTCAGAGGAAGGCTGAAGCAACTTGCGCCGGCGGTGCAAGCGGGCTCTTCTCTCCTTGGACAGGAGATGAACTTAGCGTTTAAGGTCTACAACGGGCAACGAGACGTGAAATTGAAGATGCTCCTGTGAGTATCGGATAACTGCCTTCCCTGGAGTCAGTTTCGAGAAATCTATCATGCCCACAAGTTCAAACAACCATCGCGCCCTCAACAACAACCCAGCAAAACACGCACCCTGAAGACCCAACTCCCATCCCCAACACCCAATTCAACACCCTCTAGCCCCCAAACGCCCTTAGCTACAACCCGCAAATGCCAAACTCTCAGCATGCACATCATGCCATGGCATAGCTGCAGCCTCCAGCAGCTGCAAGGCAGTCATCCTCTGATTGTGCAGCTGCTCGTCCACCTGTGGCTGCCAGACGTACACAAGCATAAACTTCATTGTCAAATTGTAATGAAAGGAGTGGGCATGGAAATATGAGAACCAAAGCTGACCACTCACTCCATTCAAGACAAGAGGACTGTTCGGAAGCATCACACACATTGGAACCATGATTAAACACTACACCCATCTGTAGAAACTAGCAGAAGTTAGAGAAGGTGCCTTATCATCAAAAAACAACAGAGACAAGAATCTAAGCTTCCAAGGCTGCCGCCAGCTTGTCAACTGTGGCTTTGCCATGCACCCGATAGAATTCCAAGAAGTGACTGACCTGAATATGACCCACTGGCGGATTTGGGCTCGCGTGGTCAAAGGATGCGATGCTTGCAAGAGGTTCATGGGGTTGTTCACGGCACGTTGATCCCTCAATGCTACATCCCGTGCTACCACGGCACAGCTGATGTGCCTTTTTAGCTCTTTTCCGCGTGGTCTGGACATCACTTCACTAAGAACTGCCAGAATAACAAGCTCAAAATACCACTGCCCCATGCGCCTGCGAATCCAGAGTTCCCGGGGTGACCAGGTCCAGAAAATAATCCTGGAGGCTTCCGGGAAGCTTAGGTTTGCATCTTTTACTGGGTAGGTGAGGTTCGGGGTTTGATGTTTGGAGTCTGGGGTTGAACTGTTCATGGAGTTGATGGTGTAGTAGGTGGCGGATCAGTTGAAGGCTTCGGGCAGGTGCCATGACACGAAGGAGCATGACGCATGCAGGGAAACGGATAGAAATGCCAAAGTTAAACTGGCACCAAAAATACTTCTAAGCACCCAGAACAACCATCGAGTAGCCATAAACAAGAGCAAGTCTGCAGATCACCAAGGCCGAAACAAGCCCGCCAACCACACCACTCCCCAAGATACTGAAATGGGATGATGGTACATAATGGTAAGAGCCCCAGGTCAAGTAAAATTTCTGCGTCTTGCCCAAAACCTGAAACCATAAAATCATAAATCCTGAGCCCAATGCCCTGAAGCTTTGACAGTACATCCTGAAACTGAAACCTCCAACAACCTTCCAAGAGAGAAAGGACGCTCCGTTGGGGAGATCAGCTCGGGAACCTGAGCTTTGATGGATTGGGACGGCGCTTCGTCATCAGGAGTATGTTGGGATTCTTCATATCCTGATTAGTAAGCAAGGGGAGACTGCTCCTGATCTCAGTCGTTCTCGTCATTGCTATTGCTGTTTCCGTTGTCTTTCAAGTTGTGAGCAGCCGTCATGTGAATCCGCATGCGGAATACATGGGTTCAATATAAGCGCTTTCGAAGATCAAAACTCTGGCTTCTAATTCTAGCGGACAATTTCACAGTAGGCTCACGCAAGAAGAGCTTCAACATGAGCCCTCACTCCTCACACATCTTTCAACGTCCGCGTAATCTCAACGTACACCCTATGCGCCTCTATCCACGAATTCGCTGTGATCAAACGAATCACCTATACAAATTACCAACAATCTCCGCAAGAATCCCTGACAATCCCCGTTTATCCTGCGGTGTGATGTTTATGGCCCTTGCGGGAAAGCCAGCATCGCTCCAATACCGCTTCGCCTGGCTTTCGCCATTCCAGTCTTGGATGTGCAGCTGCAAGCTGATATTGTCTGCGTTTACATTCCTGTCACAGTAGCCATAGTGGCAGCCATGGCTACAAAGAGAAGAAGGCAAGAAGTACCATAACGAGAGATATGCGCCCACGACAAAACAACAAAAACACAAGGGGTGCGGGAAAACCAAACGAAGCACCCTGAATACCACCATTCACCCTTTGTGGAATTCAACTAAAAAGTCTAGAGACTACAAGATTCGTAGCAGCTGCATAGACGGCATGCTTCCACAGCTACATGCTACAAGTGTGGCGCTAAAACAAGAAACCTCAGCAAATTGAGTCATGGAAAGGATGTGCCGGCAGCCATTAACAGGATTCATGTCTGCAATGCTGATACGGAAAATCATCCTCCTTGCAACCAGAACACCTTCCTACAAACATCGTGAGGAAGGCACACTCTCAACCCTAACGCTGAACCCAGCTCACCCACTTCCTAAACCCTACACATCCTAAGCAAACATGCAGAAGGCTGGGTATTCTGTTGAAGGGTCCTGCGCAATGGCTGCTTTCAAAAAAACTTATCTTCAGCTTGTCCTGTGGTCTTTTGTTTGCATTCTGTTGGGTATCCCACTACCTCCAAATCTAGATTCGATACCTCAAAGTTTGGATTTCCTTGCTGAAGTTGACTGGGTTGGGTCCCACCTCCCTCATTGGTCCATTGTAGACCACATCCCCTGGGTTCGTCAGCAAAAGCAGGTGATCGAAGAGAACTGCCACCTGAAGATTTTGCAACTTCAGGGACTTAATAAGGCTCAGGGCTTCAGGTTGTCGACTGTTGCCGATGAGACAGAACCGCCACTTGCTCATTTTTTGCTGTCAAGTTCATGATCAACTTTACTGCAAGTAGTTACCAGTTATGGGGTGCGTGGCTGAACTGGGGCGAGGCTTTGCCGAACAGTGTACGCTCTTGGAAACACCAAGTCAAACGACTTGATTGACTGCATCCAAGCATATATACCACGCGAGGGCAGGAGTGGATGGGGCCTGGAGGCCTGCCGTGAGAGAGAGCTTACTAGCTTGAGGTGGTGATCCGAGACCAGCTGAGATCCGCCTCCCTGAAAAATGTCCTACTCTGGCAGCTGGTGTAGGGCATGGCTTCACTGCGGTCAGCAAGGTTTTGGGCTTGCGGCTTCCAAGCCTCTTGTCTGGGCTGGTGTATCGCCACGATGATGCTCACGCCGTACTTCTTGCACAGCACACGCATATACCTCCCAAGCTCATGCCCACAAGGCCCATACCGACCATCAGCACCCTTGTCACGCTTGTTATTCGTACTACTTTTCTCACTAGTTACCAGAGTCAGCAACACCGCCATCTCAGCAACATAACAATCAGGATCGCATGCGTCTCTATGACATTGAAAATCTGTCACATGCCCCACCTCACACACTGCTCAGCATCGGTGGCGCTCAAACCTGTCCAGTCAAACAGACGGATCACACCATGAGCGATTGCACTGGAATCATCTGCGGATTCTGAAGGGATTACATGAAGTTTGATGGCAAAAGAACATTGCTACACGGCGGCTTGGAGATCCAAATCATGTGCATCTGGTAGAAACAGGCCAGTTGCGCCCGAAGTGGGCTCGTCACAAAAGAAAATCTGCGCCTGCATAGAATGAGTCCGCTCCCCCCTCACACATCTTTCATCAACATGATCACAGGGAGGCTACAGCGGGATAAGAAGTCTGCTCACGCATGCGGACGAAAGATCCGAACAAGCGTTACTGACTGCCAAACTTCCAGAACGCAAAAGCTCCTACTATTAAGGCTAGTCAGACCTCCAGGGGTGGCTGTGCTGCTCGAGAGGTATGCCACCAGCTTTTTTGTTATCGATTTCCGAATGGCAGCGAGAATCAACAGTCGACTTAAGCGTCCGGCGCCAGTCGCTAGACCGCAAGCCAACGACACTCGCCGCCTGGAGATTCAATGGCAAAGACGACTGCCACAGACAATGGCTTCGGGTCAATCTGAACAGGAAACTGCATTTGGGTTTGGGAAGTCCAGGGTTTGGAGATGAAGCTAATACTCGGCGTACATGGAAACCTTGTACGGGCTGCAAAATACTGCTTCTACTTGGTCAGTCATCAATCAACGCTTGCATCACACGCACGAAGGCCTCTGGCCGCCAGAAATGCCCCTCACCACGTCGCTTCCGATCAAGTAGTCCTGCACCTCTTCGACTCGCAAATGTGAAGGCTGTTAAAATTCTCCAAGTGCGGGATTCTCCTGTTAGACGAATTGTCTCCGAAAATCCAAAAAAAAAAGGAGAAGCGCAAATAACGGATTGGAACAAGGAAGGTAACAAGCGTACGACGGCTGTAACGGATCTGTAACGATCTCCAGAAGTCCATGGGGCTACAACAAAGCAACATAATGGTGAGATATGGTAAGCATGGTGGTGATGATTCGTGACTTTTTGGGTGCAACAGGTCCGAGCCAAAATAGACTGCCACTCTTCGGAAACTATGTGTAACTGGAATCTGTCTGTTTGTCCCTGACTGCGCATAGTCTACAGTTCAAGGTTATGGGTATTGTTTGGGTGTGTGGCAATTTCCTGATTGTGGAGCTTTTAAAAGTACCCTGATAGCAACTCACTCCGAAAATCATGTCCAAGGGCAGGCTGCAAGTCATCAAAATGTCCTGGCCCAAATGCCCTTCAAAAACGCAGCCCCAAAGTCACCTCCTTAAAGCTTCTGCATGCACAATGCCTCCTCGAGGCCCACCGCTTTGAGTCGTAACCTTCGGCGGTTAGGGGCACATCTCTTGGGGTCAGTTGGGGTTCAGCGCTTAGACTCAAGCATGTCGAAGGCTTTGCTGGACATACTTGTACACCCCCAAGACAGCCAAAGTCTACAACGTCTTTCCTTTGTGTCGCAGACCTGTAGCTCATTCAGGCGGCACCGAATAATTATCCACTTTTAAGAATGAGGAGAACATGCTGCAAGGTGAGAGGAAATCATTTCTCACTTTTTTTGGATCAAGCCTCTGGCCAGACCATGGCAAAGATGTCTTCGCAAGAGCAGGATACAAGATGAGATGCCAACGAAGAGCCTCTCAACATAGCTAGCGCTGTATCCGGGAAAAAGGACATGGGACACCATCCTGCAGGTCTCGGTTTGGAGGAGCAAGATTTCTTCCGGGAGATAATTCCATCTCAACCTAAACTTGTCAAAGTGAAGTAGCCAAACAGAATGGTCGAAGAACTCAACTCAGGCGAAGGGTCGTGGATACAAGCAAGCAAGTCTGCATGCTTGGCCAAGCATGGTCAGATACGCACGAGAGGAGTACACATAAATGTTGGCAAAGCATGCTACATGGAACGCCTTGATGATGTTCGACGTCTGCTGAGCTTTCTTGGACAAGCCAGTCTCTATTTGACTAATCCCTCTGTTAATTCCCACGGGCTGGTTCACAAGGATCCTCGGGGTACTGCACATGCCGCCTTTGGGCCAACACGGGTGGCAGTGGACTGGGAGAGCAATGGTGATTTGGCAAATTCTGAGCTGAAGTCGCAGGCGGGAACATCATCTTCCAGCCATTGGACGTTTGCGCCGGAGGTTGGAGGTGCATAGAAAGCACAAGCCAGCTTCTTGAGATGAGAACAGCCTATGTTGATCATGGTTTTGTCATTGGAGACAGCGAGACTGTCTGAGGCGGGTGCCCAAGGAATCAACGCGCCTTTGGCATGTGCCGCCACGCCAAGCCATCCGCAACATGTTTTAACCGAAAGCACGTCAACAATTGGCTCTGCAGGTTGTATGCTGGTTAGCAAACCTGGCGAAACCTTATGCTGACTGAGAGCCTGTGGTGCTCGCTCCGCTGAGCAGTCAAAGCTGCAATAGAAAAAGCCGATGAGTGGAGGGCGAAAACATTTTCATCTGGATGCTGGCTATACCAATGGCGGGAGCAAGTCGAGAGGAGACAGGCTGGACGCGCGCGTCGTAACTTACTCCACAAAAGCTGAACTTAGTGCGAAGCTGAACTTAGCGCAGGAAACCAGACTGGCTAGCCCTGGACACCTTGCTAGGAATTGAGGTCAAGCAACCCAGCACAAAAACATGAGAAGATGTGATGTTTTGACCAAGTCATCCAGCTACAGGCATCAAGAGTGCTTGCGACCTTCTTGCCCTACGCGAATGGTGCTCTTTCTCCTGAGGATTCCAATCATCCTATCGCCATTTTCTATTAGTCGTGGACAAAGGAATAGTCCACCCGCGCTACTGTTGCGCAGCTTCGAGGCGCTTGCTGTCGTACCCTGTCAAGGAGGAGTTGTCTGAGATCTTGCGTATAGGTGAACATTGCTTCGATGCTCGACCGTCGGTGGCTCAAGTGGCGAGTTGAAAACGGCCGTGTGCTTTCGTTCAGGGATGGGCCCTCGTCATCCTACTTCCAGGATTCCGGATGACAGTCCCCTTCACGATGCTCTGTCCATTACAAAATTCCACTCGTCTCCTGTACAACCTATTATGCTGCATGACCACGCGCACCTCCTCATACAGAAAGAGGGAGAGAGAGGCATCTTCTACTCCAGGAACGTATTGGGAGATGGGGTGGGAAGCATCTCACTTGCCAAAGGAGGAATTTGAGATCATGGCTTTACATCAATGTTTTTCTTAGACAGGAACGGATTCTTTATGGCAGGGTGATCAACCCGAATAAGCGAGGGTTCTACTAACTCTAAGCCTCTGGGGTTCAAGGTACCATTTTCAGGTGCTGTAGAACCCCTGCCTGTGCAGTCTTCCAGTCAAAACGTTACGGGCCGGGCATGATGTACGGCATAGGATTATCATAAGAAGTACTCTCAACTAAGACATCTCAAGTCTCAACTGTTTTTGACATTCAGGATTTGGATTGTGGTTCTGAAAGGTCCCACAAAACAAATTAAACATTAGGAGCCTAAGCCTGAGAACAAACTGATATGGGTCTAAACAGGTGGTCATTACCATGGTCTGACATGGATGAAGTTGCAAAACAGTCAAACCAGTCTTTTCAGAAACTGAAAGCAGGAAAAGAAATGACGCAGACCGACCAGAAAGGCCGATTTCTTGTCGTAAGCCCAGGCCATCATGGTTTGGGTGGAGTTGGCAGATTGCTGCCATGGCTCTGGAACTCTAAACACAAAAAAACGTACTCCCTAAAGCATGCACCCCAAGCAGTCAACCCCACACTCCTTACCTCAGCAACAGGCCTCGTGGCGTTGTCAATCATCTCCCTAGTGACGCCGCGTGGCACCTCGAGGTAAGGTGATCGGCTTTCCCAGGCGGAGGCTTGCGCATGTTAGCAATCTTGTTGAAGCAATCCTATTTTGTGTTCCCTCCCGCCCACCGATGGCCCTGCTTTTCACCCCAATGTAAACAGCATAAACTGATTGCTAATTTCCCTGAGCCTTGGAGAAGTCTTGCCCTGTCAT
The DNA here is from genome assembly GCA_905231905.1 of Symbiodinium pilosum. Taxonomy (NCBI): domain Eukaryota; class Dinophyceae; order Suessiales; family Symbiodiniaceae; genus Symbiodinium; species Symbiodinium pilosum. The sequence goes on from CAJNIZ010006291.1 coordinate 90,103, forward strand.
GGAACATGCTACGGCTTCTCTTTGACTCATATTTGACATTCTTGTTATCTTTTGTTCCACTACCGCTATGCAACAAGAGCTGCAGCTCCTTTGCATCAAATACAAGCGCTCCATTACTTTAAGTGAAACTCAGAGGCCTTGAACCCTTGAGGAGAGAACCCCTGAAAGCCTCAAAAATAGTAGATTATAGAACATTGTGGTATTAGTAAGTAGATTATGGGAAATGCTACCCCGAGAGCGTTCGCTGCTGAAGTCTTTGCCGCTTTGCCGTTGGCCTCGGTCTTCAGGACCGTGTGGAACAAGACCTGCTCCTTCACCTCAGACACGCTTTGACAGCTTTCACATCCTAGCACCCTGTTTCATCCTGTTTCCATGTCATTTATCATGTTATGATATTTCTTAATCTCCAATTTTGGTGGCTAGAATCTTAGAAGTTCCCTTTCAAAGGAACTTGGCAGCTGGGCTTCCAGCGGTCTGTGGCTTGGATGACAGATAGATGTGCATGAAAGCAGGGCAAATGCAGAATCCCCTTCTTGACAGTCCCAGCATTTGTTGCAAGAGCACAGGATTCCAAACTACACATGCATACCGCTAACCGCCCTTAAACGCCTAAAACCCCCCGATGGTGATGCCCGGTTTCAGTCCCCCATGCTCGGAGCAAGGTAGCTGTAGACCTCTCCTTTCATCAGAAAGATCTGTTGCAGAATACAAGAACTCAATGATGGGAGTGCTTTTTTCAGGGCTCTGGAAAGTTGTCCTCACAAACTCCTGCATATGCCCATAAACCTCTCCAAACCTGCTCACTTTCACTGTCATCAAGGCATCGGCTGTCACCGTGGGAAACATGATGTCATCCTGTGTTGGGCAGAGACACGGGAGTAGCTTTCAAAGTTAAAATCAAAAGCTAGGGCAGACTACAGGCAATCTGTAAGGTAAGTGTCATAAGGTGTGTCTAGCTTGTCCCCGACACACATTTTGAAATCTAGCTGGGATGCGTCAAAGAGAAGGTCCCCTGCAGAATTGCGCATTCGTTTACCAGTTGCTTTGTCGCAGGTCCTCCTGTATTGCTCGCCCTCCTCTGCCGCATGTCTGGTCTGAAGCATTGGATGGTTCTTACCAAGAACCCTGAACCCGACTCCCTCGGCCCGAATTCCGCATGCCTGAGCTTGCCGCGTGTCGATCAAGGAGTTTGGAGCTTTACAATTCCCCCATCTCATCTTTCGTAGCCCACCTGCTTTCCCTACACCCCAAACACTCAACCTCCGGACCCCAACCTGAATTTAAACACGCTGCAATCGATGTCCTGCGGCACATAGCTGGTGATCCGCGGGAATAGGTTGTCTCGCTCTCGACCATTGAGATGAACCTAACAATCATGCAGCGGAGCTTTACTGTCAAGAGTCTAGGGCTTTCGGCAGATGAGGCTTAAGATGATGAGGCCAAGCTCTAACCTTCTTTTTTAGCACCCCTGCGCACCTTTCCTAGCGCAAGCATGAGCCAGGGGAGCGGAAGCCTTTGGGCTGTCAGACTTACACCGCATACATCCGCTCAGAACACGGCATACTCGATGCGTTCAATTCACCAACTTTTGCCACACAACGTCGTGCTCTCAGTTGAAACTCACACTAGCCTACTAGAACTTAGAGTTTTGGAGGGTGCAGCTGCGTCCCGTACAGTTTCGTTTTTTGAAAGCCACTCCTCCTCCTCCTTCTTCAGTCAGAGCCTTGCAATGATTGTCTGCCAAATCGAGACTCTTCCGACAAGAGGCATATGCCATTGGCATCGCTTCGCCTCGTACCAACGAACAGCTGGTAGCACTGATTTCAATTGGCCCTGTGCCTAATCATTTTTCATGTTGTGGATCAGAATGTTGAGGACCCTGTCTCTGTGGAGGAGGGATGTAGGGACCCGAATCTTTGCAACTTAACCTTCCAAAAACGTGCCTTGGAAAATGCGTCACTGCAATCTGCACAGTCCTCAAAGCCTCACACGCCAAAAATTAATAATAAAAAAAACTTCAAACCCAACAAATGTTTGAAAAGCAAAGATCCTTTTGCCCTGCCAAGGCCGCAACAGACCCCGAGTAGGGCGAGGTCTTCTTGGCTGCCAAGATGTCCAGCAACGTGGTCTTCCCACACCCAGAGGGGCCTTAAACAGCGAGGGGAGTTGGAATTTTCCCTCTCAGGTTCGGCATAGGCTCGAGCAGCTAAAGATGAAAAGGACGCAAGTTGAGATTTTGGTTGAAATGGCCAATTGGCATGAACTTTGTCATAAGCTCATACCTGTCATTGAAACATTGCTGGAGTCTCAGCCTTCGCTCAATCCCGAATGGTCCACTACCGTCTTGGGGGGAAGTCTTTGGGCAGCGGTGGTGAGGGCAACATTGAACCTTCGATGGTTGGGACATGGAGTGTGCAAATTTAAGCAAGAGCATTGCGAAATGCAAGCGCTTCCATGCCACAAACGATGACGGATTGCAAAGCCTGGCCTGGACATACATGGCTTTTGTTCGCCGATTTTGTTTGATTCAGCTGAAGACTTGCGCACAAGGGAGCCAGAGCAAGAAAGGATCAAAACCACGGTCTGGAAACGCTTAGGTGCAGACCCATCAGTGCCACCAGCCTCAGTTGCAAGCTAAGTCAAAAGGATTTGCTGGGCTAACCCCGCTAAACAATACTGTTGGTAAAATCGTCTTGGCCACCCATGTTACCTTCACGTCCTTGAGCGCGTGGGTGGGCGAGGGCTGCAAGAGTCAGCGCTTTGCAGCGAAGCCTAGAGGTACTCGTCACCCAACAGCCAACTGAACCCAGCTAGGGAAGCTGCTGATGTGTGGCTGTAAGCAAATCATCTGGGACTTGCTTTAATGTTGGGAGCACCCCCCGAGATGAATTCAATTTACAACCACAACGTCTCTTTTAGAACCTGAGCAGGTCAGAACGTACAATTTGCAATTGCTGCTTTATCGGGAAACCAGAGAGGACATGTTGCAACCATCATGAGCATCTAATACTGGAGGATTGTTGCGATTTTCTCGGTAAGGGCTGCAATACTCTGAACAAAGGAACCTCCTTGGAGCTGTAGCTTGACGCACCCAACATCGAACTATTTGGTTTCAATTTTAGGAATTGCGCGCAAGCCCACGAATCACTCCAATGTCTCCCCTTTTATAGGCTTGAGACTTTACGTAGCATCCCGAGCAATGGCGTTTTTTAACCAAACCCGCCAGCCCTAATCACCCCCTGCTTAATAGTATACTCATATGGGTATTATACTGCAAAACTTTGTGGTGATTAGCAGGGGCTGGGGGGATTGATCATTAGGGGAGGTGAGTAAATTGGGGCACTACAGACTCGAAACAAAGAGGAGAAATCTGATTCACCCCTGATATTGGTTTGTCAGAAGCGTCGTCGAGAAAAGCAACGGCTCATGCCATGAAGTGATTTCTCGGCAGCCAGAATCTTTAACTGGCATGCACATGGATCAAATGTTGCGCCTGCAACCACGACAATTACGTACAAGCAACAGCAAAAAAACAGGATAGCAAAAAGTAGCTGCCGTAGGCCTGAAAGCAGCGTTGACTGCACTTAAGCCTGGTGGCCTGAGCCCCAACCCCTAGCAACTAGACTCTAGACCCACTCCCTAAGCTTTTCCCACCTTGGAGCCCTCCAACCTGACTCCCTGCTCAGGGTGTCACGTTCCCGGCTCGAAATGGCCGGAGCACGGAGCCAGAATTAGGCTCCGCCCTTTGAGCCCGGAGCCAGGCAGCTCGAAGCTGACATCCTGCTTTGGTTCTTCTTTGGGTAGGATTCCGGGCTTTAGGTGCTTGGGGCACTTTGTGGGGCACTGTAGGCAGCAACGCTAAGGATACTCGTCCAAAGCTTACAACAAAGCCACCATTCAAAATCACATACCCCACATCCAGTTAGAGGAAACCTTGCCGAATTGAAAATTACTTAGAGTTACAGAAAGTAACAGGGGAACAATTTGTAAATACGGACGCCCGTATTTCCAGAGAGCAGACGTTAATGAGTCATTAAATGTAATATCAACAGAGGACATTAACTTTCCACTACAGGCAAGTAGAACAACCGTCCCAACTACTGGGATTGTGGCACTTCAGTTAAATGACACTAACGGCATTACATTAAATAGAGCTGTTACAAATAATCTGACAGTTAATAGCACTGGTAATATCGTTGGCGAGGCGGATGTCATTAGTTGGGGTAAGTTTAAATTGCAGAATAGCCGTGAAATTAGAGAACTGTTAGACACACAGTATAAGATGTATATCAGAAACGCCGACCAAGAATGAATTTAATGATGGGTTTAGAATCATAAACGTCAGAAATTCAGTTAACAGACGGAAAGGTAAATTTACTAGGTAATCTTGAAATAGCCCACATAGACGACTCATGAGCACAAAAAGTAACAATCAATAAGCCTGATGACAACGGATGGATCAGATTAAGCAATAGCGGATTATCAAGGTTGGATGCTACAACAACAGGAGTTGATGTATATGGTAGATTAACAACAACAGGCAACGCTGATATTAACGGAACACTAACGTGCACTTCCGAAGCGAACACTAAAGAGTGTTACAGTGTTGTTAAGTATGTCAAAGCAAAAACATATATTTTGATTAAGGATGAAGATAACAAGAGTAATCTAGGATTTATAGCCGACGATGTGAAGAATGCTAAACTGTCCCCTGAATGGGACAACATAATCTTTCATAACGATAATGGTATGAAATTGTTAGCATACAACAAAATGACCGTTGTCTTGTGGGGTGCTGTGCAAGAAATGCAAAAAAATAACTTGATTGAAAGGTGAAATAACTAAGCTGAAGAAGAAGACGAAAAACGATAGCGATTGAAAATAATATATGTTACCATATATGAGTGATTTTGAAAACGAATATAAAGTCTGTATGGAACTACTGAAACACTTCCCTTTCACTTTCCTCGCTGCAAAGTTCGAGAGGTCTTTGCCAGCGCTAAGTAGGGACAGGCGTGTTGCCCGGCACGCAGCTGCTCTTCGGCATCCCAGCTCTTAAACAGGCCACTCCGGTCCAAAGACCCTAAAGCAAGTGGCCAGGGCCATTATCCGAATGCTACACCATCTTAACTACTTTGGTAGAAAAACAAGTAGCGCTGTCTACAACTCTGCCTGAACTGTACACTGTTCATGAGCTTGGCTGAGGAGTTGCCATCTGCTCTGTAGTAGGCTCCATCATATCTCAGGACTGCATAGTAATGGCCTGAGGAAGACGTGCCCCCCTCGTGAGCAATGAATGAATTCAGCACATAGCGCTTTGTAGTGAACTCAGCTTCAGTGTAAACAGGAACTTCCAAATTTTCATTGGGAATGATTGTGCCATGAAACTTATTGATCTGGCCATGTACCATCTGAAAACGCCCTGCCAAAACTGCAAGCGTCAGCGGTGCATCAGTCAGCGCGTGCACGTGGGCCTGGTTCTCCCACCCGTGCAACAGCTGTTGAACTGTCAATGTTTCGTGTCCATTTACGAAGTTGGGCAAGTGAATATTCAGGTACAGTATAACTGAGGTAGAAACATCTGCAATGTGGATGGTCGGTAGCTCATCTCCACGAAAAGACCTGGCTTCCCAAGTCATCTCCAGCGCACATCTGAGTCCAGGGCAATGTTCCGCAAGAAATCTGAGGAAGTCTCCCACATCATGTTGTGAGTGAGGCATCGCCCACTCTCTTGTTGCTTCCTGCCATGATTGGAGCTGCCACAGAGAAAGCGATTGTCCCTGAAAAACTTGCCTGATGTCGCTGAAAATCGAATTTCCGATCATGGCCTGAAATTCTGTCATGTCTGCACATAGCCACATACTGCACTTCATCACTGAGTTGGCATAGCAATGATTCCCACGATTGCAGAGCTGAGCTGCGCCAGCCGATTGGCCAAGGCGCTCCGTTGCAGCCGTTCGCGGCGGCAATACGCACCCACAGCCACCCACACTGAGGTCTGGGACAAATTGTTGAAGATGCTCCAGAGACGATTTGCCTCTGCCGTCCTCATCCCCCTTCCAGGAACATGGTGACGGTGGGACTCGAGTACTCTGATGAGAGCGGCCTTATGGCGTGGCACCGGTTCACCGCAGAAGGCTCCACGCATAGCTTCACTGCCTCGAAGAGTACTTCCATGGCGCCCTGGATCGGTATCAAGGGGATGCTTTCGTCTTGCTCGTGGGCTTTCTTGTCCGGGTTCCACTTCATCCCCATAAAGTGGCCATCCTGCTTCTTGGCGTTTTCCAGCTTTGCCGAGTCTGCGAAGGTTCTCCAGGGCCGAAGTCATCGATGTCAGGAGGTGCTGGAACAGGATGACCCTGAGAGGGTGTTTCAAGGAATCCGGGTTCGTGGCCTTGGCCTGCTTCCACTTCTGGCCGACCTCGTAGGTGGTTACTGCCAGACTCGGAGTGATGTCCGTCCGGATAAAGATGATGTAGCTCGTGTCCTGACGGTTGATCATGAGCTGGTGCTCCTGCCTGAGAACTAACGTTGTTAGCATGTCGACCTGTTGCTTCAGCTTGGCCATGCCCTGCTTGGAGTTGTTGTCTTCCTTCTCCCAGTTTTGCCAGCCGTCCCAGTTTGAAGAATCCTAAGATCTTCCTTTGCCCCGGCTCTGGTTGCCTTTGCTTTCTCCTCGGTGCCATTTTCACTGCTGGTCGTCCCTCTCTCCCTCGTCCTGCCTTGGACGAGTCGTTTTGTCGTACTGTTGATCCGCCTTGCCGTCCTCCTTCTTCTCTGACGTGTCCATTGGCGCCGAGGCCGGGGCCGCTGTTGTCGGCGCCGTTGTGGCCAGACCTGGAGTCAATGATTTGATCATGTCCAGCTCGCTGGTGGCCTCCGAAAGCTCCCGATTCACTGCCGATGACATGCTCCCGACCTTTATCAGATTTGCGGGCGAGTCTTCTGAGAAGGTAATGACCGTTGAAGATACCGATGCAGGATCTGAGGTGGTCACGGCGTAGGCGGAAGGCTTGTCCGCAAAATCGGCACGGATCACTGAGAGCAAAGTCGCTCTGGATGATGCGGGATATTGTCTGATTGACTATTAGCATGAGCTCAGGGCGCTTGGCCCTCAAATGTCGTCTTACGTAGAGTGGACTTGCAGACCAGTGATTGCACTCAACGCAGCGGTTATGGCTCCTTTTGACCACTGGAAGCAGCGCCATCTCCTGCCAGGTCATATGTGTGGCCGCCTGCAACACTTCATCCTGAAATGTTAGGGCTCCTTGGAGCTCTGCAAGTTGACTTTGACAATCTTGCTGGGAAAAGACGTGTCGAATCTCTGGACAATTCCGTGAATATGTAAAGGCGGGCCACGTTTCGAAATCATGACCACAATGTCTACAGGTAGGCACGCCATTCCTCGCGTGCTCTGTAGCCTGAGATTTCTTATGCTGAATGATTTCCTGTTGTCTGGCCTTCTTGTCGTCCTCTTCATAGTGCATCTTAAAGTTGTGCGCCTTTAGCGCTGCCTGTGTAGCACCCCAAAACCCACATTCATTACAGGCAAATTGTTCTGCAACCAAATGGACTGGCATGATTCTTGCTTTACTAGAGGTCTTTGACTCAGGGCCGGTGCGAGCAGCAAGCACCCTGAGATGCTGCCTCAGAATTGTCATAGAAGCGCCCACGAAGGGTGCTCAGCCAGTGTCCATGAGATTCCCAAACCTGCAGCTCATCATACTCTGCGTGGGGTTTGGTGGTGCGTCTGACGAATGCCTTGTAAATCGTGTCAATGGGATCCTCAATCTTGAGCCTGATCAACAGGTCCTCATTGGCCTCCAAGGTAAACATGCTGTAAGACTTGGTGATCTGACGCAATTGCTGAGTCACCAGGCTCCTAATTTTGGCCGCCGTGATGTCGGTCACTCCTGTGCAATCAAGTGAACGCAGGAGACATGGAAGAATACAGCTGTGCCATAGTCGGATCCGAAGTTTAAGAGGTACTGCCTGGCATCGAAGAATATTGCGAAGGCGGTTGTAGCTGCCTTTAGCCAGTTGCATTCGGTGTTGGCCTGTCTCAACTTCAAACTTACGGAAGGAAATTTTGGCACCCAAGTATGTATGGCTTGTAACAATCTTGAGGTCCAGGCATTGGTCTCCAAATTGGAAACGGATGCATTTGCCCTGACTGGTCTTGACCATGTACCTGCGGAGCGCTTTCTTCGCTTGCTTCCCCCTGATGTCCAGGATAATGACCGTCTTATCCGTGCTGATTTGAAGGCCTCTGGAGCGCAGGGATTGGAGAACGTGGCGAGCTGCATTGTATGCCTTGTCAAAGTCAGCGATGCTGTGGGCGGTCCAAGCAAAGTGAAAATCATCAGCATATGTTGCGTTGCTCTTCCCCACGTCTACCACTGCACCACGCATATCCTTCAGTAGAAACCCAGAGTATAAGGACCATAGGAGTGGGGACAAGCCTGATCCCTGCAATATGCCCTGGCTGTGTCCGCAATGTTGAACCTGGACTCTGGCCTGAGCGTGGATGCTGAGGATTACTGCAACCAGTTCTTGAGGCACCTGTGCCTGAAGAAGGGCTTGTCCCAGGTCATGCCGGGAAAGTCTGTCGAACGTCTTTGAAATGTGCTTTTGCATGCATCCCATACGTTTGGTATGTGTGCTCATGGACTGTCCCTGGATGACTGCACGTACTTCGGCGCAGTGTGAAAGCACCCTGGTCAGCGCTTGCTGTAAGGTCCTGCCTTCGAGGTAAGCGTACTGAGGAGTCGATGCCAAATATGCAAGGACCTTAGGGCGAATGCGTTCTGCGATGATGGCTGACAGAATCTTCATCTCTGGTGGGAGCAAGGAGATGGGTCTAAGGTCTGCAGCGCTTCTTATGGATTTTCCTGGTTTGGGTAGCAGAACCAATTCACTAACGTTCCATGCTGATGGCAGCTGTATCTCTCCTGTTTGTAGAACATGCGCGAACTGTGTACGCAGCGCGTAGGCCAGCGGCTTGGATATCCATTTCCACAGAGCTGTCGGCGCACTGCTGGAGGGCATTGCCTTTGATGGGGCCATCTTGTGGATTACTGCAAGGATTTCCTCAATGCTAATCTCGATTGGCCTGGCACGTCATTTGCGGGCCGTCGTAGAGCTTCCGAAAGAAGTCGACGATCTGCCGATGCTCTTGCTCATGTGTCTGAATCTTCCCTTGATCATCTCTGAGCTGGATGCGACGCTTGGGGGTTTTGGGTGCTAAACATTTAGCAGCTTTGAAAATGTCACTTGAGTCCAGGACGTCCTTTACTTTCTGAATCTTGCGCCCCCTGCACGCCTTGCGTACTTGGCGGGTGACGGATTGCAGCTGCGCAGCAAGCTTCCAGCCTTTGAACACATGTGTCATAGGACCAATTGGCTGCCATTGAGCAATACTGGGCGCAGAGCGAAGTGATTGTTGAAGTTCCCACATCGTGTGGATTTGTTTTTTGTTCTCCGCCTCCTGCAAGGTTTATTGAGAAGCATTGCTCTTCGCGGATTTGAACTGAGTCGTGTTTGCACTGTGCTTCCATCCTGCCAGCAGTTGGTGGTCCAGGCTGTCGACCAAAGGGTCCATCTCGTGCAGCACCTTGTCCATATGTGTTTCAACAGCTTTGGCGATCTGCTCATGTTGCAGACTGTATCGCACTTCATGTGGTTGTAGACGGCGGGGAAGGTGACTTGTAGAAGGCCGTTTCGGCTTTGTAACATAGCATTCTACAGGCAAATGCCGACATCCAGTGTGAGGCACGAAGGGTGCAAGGAATGCTTTGGCTTGCTCAGCGCTGCCATCTGCCATTCTGCCCCTAGTCATAATGAAGTCAATCTGTGTGCCATGGTCCTTGCCTGCCGGGCCTGCGGGGATGAACGCGCGCGCTGTCGATCCAGCCTTTGCCCATGTGTTTAACATGCATCCTGAGTGAGCCTGCAGTAACTGTTGGAGATGGCTTGCGTCAGCCTGTATGATCTGGGAATCTGGCTTCGCGACGCCATTGCCTATTAGGGGCTGTAGCGGTTGCACCGGCGTATTATAATCTCCCTTAACAACACATCCGTTCCTGCGTGGAATCCCCGCAATCCAGCTTCCTAGTTGATTCCAGATTTTGCGCCTCCGTTGTAAAAGCTGCTCCGTCTTGTTGGTGCGGGCCTGTGTTGTGTCAGCTATTGGGTCTGTCTTCTTCTGCACGTCCCAGGAATGCTGATATACACATAGAAGGTCAAGAGGAGGGTCCATCATCAACCTTACATGAAAAAGTCGTCCTGGATGAACGGAGGCTGTCCTGATTTGTTCTGACTTGACCAGCGTAGACAGTATCAAGACCATGATGCCTCCCTCTGAAGAGCCCGTGCGCGGTCACGGGAGCAGCTACATTGACCTCACTCCTCCTTTAGGCAAAACTGGCAGGAAATGGTCCTTCAAGTATGGTCTAAGCCGCCCACTTCGACGTCGACGACTTTAGTGCAGGGCTCGCAATATTGGCTGGCGGTTGGTTTTTCGTCAGGGATTACTTCTCTGGAAGCAGATGCAGTTAAGCTTGCGTCTGAAGTGGCGCATTTATTGCATGCTGACCTGCCATCCTTTGAGCTTCAACTGCATGGCGGCGGGACTTTTTGGGTTCGTTGGCGTAACAGCCTTTCTTTCAGCAAGGCTACGCACTCGCCCCGGTCCTAAGTCCGGAGTTCGAGCTGGAGGATTCAGAAGCAATGGCAAGCTTCAGATACTTCTCTACTTTTTGGTCACGACAAGCAACTTCTCTGGCTCGAATGGCGTGAAGGTGGGTCCATCGCCTATGGGTGGACCAGGAGCTCCCATTTTGGGGGCGAAGCCACATGGGCAAATCCCAACGGTGGCCTCGCACGCAGCCAAGAAGAGATCTTTCAGGCGGGGCCGTCCATAGAGCTGCAACATCAGAAGATCAATGCACATGGTATAGAGGGAAACGAATGTCTTTACAACAGCTTGGGGTCAAGATTGGTTCCGCAAATGGGAATAACTTCAAGCAACCCTCAAAGCATTCGAAGCCACAACCACTACACCCCAGACTACGCATGGTTACATGGAATTGCGGAGGGCTCCATGACACGAAGTACAGCGAAATCATGCGTTGGCTTTGTGAAGAACATGATCAGGGGAGGCCAGTCCACATAATGGTCCTGCAGGAAACGGCATGGATACTCGACATGGAATATGTCACCGCCGCCCTCTACCCGCAGGGACCTCAGTGGTAACGCAGTGCATAACAGCTCGGTTTTGAAGTCTGACCTCCGCAATCCATTGCAACAGCTGATCTCTGTACTCCGGGGGCAAGGTACGAATGAGGAACTCCGTCGCAGGCCTATACAGCATGTACTTGGTTTCCCTGCTAAGAACATCTGTAAGAAATCTTGCATGCAACGCCGGCTGCCCTCGTTCAGTTGCTGCCCTGTGGAAAAGTAGCTGAAACTGTTGCTATGTGGAAGCCGGATCGGGATCTTCTGCCCCGTCCAGTCCACGGACCAACTGCTGGTCATTGGGCGGAAGTTGTAATGCCCAAACTGCCGTGAGCATGAGAAGGAAGGACTCAATCCGATCACGTATCTCCAAGGGCAAATCAGTTTCGATTCGCCGCCTATAGGCTTCGAAATCCAGTCCACGCGAGTCATGAAGCAGTCTTCCACTGGATCCTGACACCGAGCGCTTGGTGCGCCCCTGCTGCAAATGATGGTCGCGATATGCTTGGATGATAACTCTTCTCTCTGCTTCATCACATGTAGATAGGAAGGATTGCTCTGCGTGCTCTTCCGGATTGCTGTGAGACACGAGCGATCCAGAGCTTGATTCTGCAGAATCTGTAAGATCATCCATATCGCTGCATGAATCAGACATTTTGAAACCATGCGCAGGAAGGATCTAGCAAGTTAAGGTTGGAGGTCCCGAACCTTCTAGCGGATCTTTACCGTTGGTTACACAGCGGCCCAGGGCTTCAAAAGCACAACAACCACGCACACTTGAGCACTCCTGGCGCTTAACTACTGAAACAAGAAAAGCAAAGATATTTCGGAAACAGATATACTCTTGAAAGCGATGAAAGATCTGTTAAACAAAGAAGAAAAGAAAGTTGAAGCATTGACAAAGAAGAAGAAATGTCTCTGTCTCAGTTTTACTCACCTTCATTTTTGTAATTCTTGCTTGTTTTGATAACTAAAATATTTTGATCAATATTAGTAACCATCTTGGGTTGTTTGTAAGAACTCTTCTGTACGTTCTTCGCTTGCTTGGTTGTTTAAATATTCTTGATGTTTTTTGGTTCCTTCGTGTCTTGATTTGCCTTGTCTCATAAAGACCCCTCCACATTCATAGGTCAATCGCCGGTATGCCCTTTGCATAATTTGCTCACGATTGTTCATACGATACTTGCACCCTCTCTCCTTTATCCGGTCTTTGTTGGCTTCAGCAAATTTAAAACGGTATTCAACTTTTGCCTCTCGGTTTTCTTCGTAAATGTTTCTTTGATCTTGCTTTTACTACTTCTTTCTTTTCCTCGTAATATCTTTCGTGACTTGCCTTCACTTTCTCAATATTGTTTAGTGACCACTGTCTTTTGGTTTCCTTCTTTTTGTTTCCGTAATGTAAGGTCTAGCTTGGCTCAACATTGAACATTCTCGCTCAATGAATTCACGCTCTTGCTGTCTCGCGTGTAAGCCATCTTTACAACTCAGTGTCTGTAAAAGTATCAAATCCCAATTCTTCCATCCACCACTGGCAGGAATAAAGCAGTATACATAAAGCTGTTTCACAACTTCTTTTGTGTTCTGATTTCTGTTTTTGAAGTTAGTAGTATGTCCAACATAACACTCCTTGACATTCAGGTCTTTACAGACTATTTTATAAAAATGAATTTGATTATAGTTCGTGTTTTTTGGCATTATAAAGTATTATAGTCACGTCTTTAAATGATTATTCGTCCTCATCAATCATAATATACTTCTCAAATCTCACCATAGACATTCGATTTATGTCTGGTTGCATTAGATTAGCGAATAAAAAACTAAAAGGGTCCTCCGTTGCTACACTGTATATTTCCAACAGTACTTGTTTTGCATATTGAAGGCTCTTCATATCTGACATTGCTTTTTTACTGATTAACACCCCTGCTAATTCATCTAAAACACTTTCAAGTTCTTTATAATTTCGTAGCTTGAAGAATATTAACTGTCTGGAATTGGTTGGAATCGTTGTGCTTTTTTGTCACCGCCGTGCGCGCTTTCTTGCGCGCATTGGCGCCTGCCCT